>SEYY01019779.1:7500-60000 GCA_009176605.1 Armadillidium nasatum
GAGAGAGAGAGAGAGAGAGAGAGAAGAGAGAAAAAAAAAGGGTAGAAAATATTCAAATATAATAAAATTGAAATGAAAAAGAATTTACAAGAAATTTGTGAAGGATGTGGTGTTTGTAGGAAGTATAAGAGAACGCCTACAAGACCAATAGTGAGATTTCCCCATGGCAAAGGATTTTAGTGACATTTTCAATGGACTTAGGAGAAATAGAGGGAGAGAGGTTTTGTTGCTGATGGTCATTGCAACGAGTTATATGCAAGTTAGTTGGCTGATCAATGAGATTCTTAGAGATATTTGCAAGAAAATAATGGAGAAGTGTATTTGGATCTCCTAAATGCATGTTTTCTGACAAATGGGTTATGATTCCAAAATGAGGAAATTAAAGAAACGACTGAAAAATTCGAAATGGAAATAAGAAGCATACCTGCTGAGAGCCCAAGGAGCATTGAGGAATGTGAAAGGATAAAAGGTTAGGTAAAAGAGAGTGTGAGGAAATTGAAAGATAAGGTAATGAAAGATTGGAAAGTAGCATTATTATGGACAATTTATGCGAAAAATTGCCTACATATGAAGAGTGGGTATTGCCTGCATCAACTGGTATATGTAAGAAATCCTCATATCCCGAGAGTACACAATGATGAAAGGAATTACCTAACGGAATTGGAAACTCAAAGCGAAAGTGAAAAACCAGAGGAAAACTTAAGAGCTATGAGAAGAGCGAAAGATATATATGAGACAAGATTTCAATGAAAGGATCAAATTGGCACTAAAGAAATATGAGAACACAAATTGGGAGAGGCATTTGTCGGAGATAAAGTTTACTGTAAAAGAGAAGGGGAAAAAATGGAGACGACCAGCAAAGTTAATAGGGATAGATGGAAAAACCGCTGTAATAAAACATGGAGGAACTATATGAGAAGTGGAAACAAGAGTTCACATTACAAGGATTAAAGGAGAAAAAGATGAAAAGAATGAACAGGAGAGATGAAACGGAGTAATATAAATGGTATATTACAAGAAAATGAAAATGAAGAAGAGGAGGAGAATGTTTTGAGATCTAATGAAGGGAGGTGTGTGGAAACAGAGGGAAAAGGAAAATAAGAGAAAGGAGTAAGGGGAAAGGAGAAAGAGGAAGAAAAAATTAAAGAAAGGAAGAAAAGAAATTCCAAAGTTAAAACTAAAGAAAGGTGGATGAGAGAAAGAAAGAGGAGAACACCAAGATGTAAGAATATTACGCCGAGTTAGTAAAGAGACAAGTGAATAGAGGAAGGAGAGTTAAAACATCAAAAACTTAAAAGACGAGAAAGTCAGTTGAGTAGACCCATGAGAGTAGAAGAGGTTCCTAAAATGGAAGAAGTTTTTTGATCAGTGGAAATGAGGAAGTGATGGAAGCTAAGTTAAAGGAGCTAAAAAGCTGGAAAAACGATGTGTATGAAAAAGTAAAACGAGAGAGATAAAAGTTAAATTACACTCGCTGGATATTTGAAAAAAATGAAAAATAAAAAAAAAAAGTGCGTAAAGATAGACTAGTAGTAAGAGACTATGAAGAGATAACCTTAGAAATGAGTCCCCAACACGTTCACTGGAACCACTGAGGATAACCATGGCAATAATTAATTATAATGGATGCATATGTAAGACTTTGGATGTGAAAACTGCTTATTTGTAATCGTCATATTAGGAGAAATGTGTATATAAAACTTCCGAAGGAGGAGGCAAGGAGTTAAAAAACTTTACGGTCCGAAGGACGCGGCCAAAGAATGGCACCATATTATAATAGAAATTCTAGAAGAATTAGGAGTAAAGTCAATTGAAAACAACCCATTAACTAATGGAAAAAATAAGGAAAAGTGATAGGTATATGAACTTCTTATGTGACCTTTGCTATGGGGGTGAACCAATATTTCAAGTGGAAATAATAGAGAAGTTAAAACAAAGAATTAAAATAGGGAATGAAGAAAAAAGAAATTTACTTATGTAGGTGTGAATATTAAACAAGGACAAGATTGGACAACAAACGATCAGAGAAAATATATCAAGAGTATAGAATGTCCAGAAAGAGAGAGATTTAAAACCAAAAGAACTGAGAGAATATAGATAACTTGTAGGAAGAATAAATTGGTTAGTCCAACACACACGACCAGAGATAGCGGTAGAGAGGAGTCTGTAATATGAGAAGAGCGATAAAAGTGGTAAGGAAACCAGATGAAAAAGATGTTAAAGTAGTCCTGAACAGGCTGGAAGGAAAAAGGATAGAAAGAGGTATTTGCTGATGCTTCCTTCAATAACGTAGGAGATGGGAATTCATATATGGGATATGTAATTAGCCTGAAGGATGAAAAGGAAAATAGACGTTCTATGAAGGATGAAAAGGAAAATAGACGTTCTATAGAACGTCTATGAAAGTCAAAAATGGCAAGGAGGGTGATAAAGTCAACTATTGAGACTGAAGCACTAAATGTGGGAGAAGCTGCAGAAAATGCGATGTATTGGGAAAATGTTTGGCAGGAGATTATGAATCACCAACAAGTATAAGTAAAAATATGGGCAGATAGCAAAATACTGAAGAGAGAAGTACTTGACGCCACCCCAGTCGCTTGCTCTCTATAGGGGTATTGTTCGACACTATATGGAGTATGTTTCACACATCTGGGGTGGTTCCACTCATACAGGTCTCTTTGAGAAGGTGGAGTCTAGGGGTATACGTCTCATCAACTCTCTTGCTCTTACTAACTCACTCCAATCTCTTTCTGTCCGTCGAATTGTTGCATCACTCTCTCTAAACTATCGCTATTACAACGGACACTCCTCTTCTGAACTCTCATCGCATACCTCCTCCATTGGGAAGAGCCTTTCTACACAGTCTTATCCTTTCTCTGTCCAACTCTCATACCCCAGACTTAAAGGATATGTTCAATCTTACATATACTCTATTGGTAAATTTTGGAGCAGCACACTCATTTTATCTGTTTTCCCATCATCCTTTGACATGCATACTTTCAAACACCCTGTATCTGGACATGTTGGCCTCCATTGAACACAAGTTTTTTTTTTTCCAACTCTAGTGGAATTTGGTAGGCCTTCGGCCTTTGCCCACTGGAGAAGATATAATAAAAAAAATCTACAACGAAGGTTTTGAGTAGAAGACTAAGAGTGGATATAGCTCCAATGAAAGAGTTGCTCAAGAGAGGATGAGAGATTGAATCAGTGGATTGGATTGATGTGAAAGAGGATACGATTGTAAAGTATGTGACCGAAAGGAAAACATGTAAAACAGAAAAAGGATGGAGAAAGAGAAGATTGTTAGATTATTTTTATATACTTGTATTGCAGATATGAGGAGAGAAAATGAGATGCTGACAGGTCTTATTTTTGTTGAGAAGAAAAGAGAAAGTTAAAAGGAGAACCCGGACGAATGGATGATAAGTATTAAGAATAAATTCTCAATACTTCACATCATTGTAAGTATGTTTAATGTTTTATTTTTTCTTGGCTTGCAGGCTCGGCCATCACCTTTTGGCTTTATATAAATAATTTAATTGATAAATATAAAGAGTAGTGGCAATGTTTTTCACTCATATAAGCTATCGAGTCTTAAGAGTAACTATTAAATAACCTATGGAGGCAATATTATTGACCTGGTAAGGATAGTGTGGGGAATCGGGATTTTTCTACTGGATTTGCAACACTTTTATTTTGTTGGGAGCAGTCAGCATAGATAGTAATAAAAAGAAGACTGTAAGTAATCAGTCGCTATAATTAGATATCCTATCAATACAAGACAAGGGACCAAGGAGAAGATTAAGTTTCTTGTGCAAGTGAAAGTAATTTCTTTGTTGCATTTCCCATTGTAGAATTTAATAAATAGGGCGTAGTTAAACGGTTATCATTTAAAACAATTCTTTCTATTTGACATAATTATTGTGTTGGAGCAGGAGGTGCGATTCTGATCAAAAATTGCTTCTAAAATCTTACAAAATAATTTAAGGACTTTACAATAATTGAACAAGGGATGAAAATCAAAGAATAAAAAGTTTATAAAATATACATAAACTTACTTGGTTCAACAGGCACCAATTTGGTCATATGATCGTCCACCTTCATATCTGCCGGCATACACGAATCTGGAAGGGCAGGAGCGCCGATCTTATAAATCTGAAGTTGACTGTAGGGAACATCAAAGCTGTATGGATGGTATTTCGTCTTCGCACCGTAAAAGTATTTGTGGATACTATTGTCCCTGCTCTTTATTCTCATTTGCCTCGTTCGTTCCACCACCTTTAATGCAAAGATAATTAATTTGAAAGAATGATATAATAAAAATTTAACATTTATGCATTGAGGTATAGGTAAAATATTTTTTTAAAACTTCATAAATTTAAAATACGTTTAAATGTGTAAAAATAATTTAACTTTGTTATCTAAATAAATGATCATCCATTTTCTAGAACTTATTGGAGCTTTAAAAAGGAAAAAAATAGGACTGTCTACAGTATTAATGAAGATAAAGGAAATTACATGCTGCAAAGCTAAACCCTACGCCATGGAACAAAGTTTCAGTGGCGAGTTAATAAAAGATATTCTTCTATTATGGAAGAAAGTGAAACGTATACAACATAAAAGATGATAAAACTGTGTTGAATAGGAAATCTTTAAGCAAGGATTAACATCATCAAACGAAAGCAATATTATTATTATGGTGGAAAAAGGATCTGGAAAAAAAACACTATTATTAAGGCATAAATCACAAGAACAATTTTAAAAAATGATATAGAGAAACTGAGAAACGTATATATGAAAGCTTAAAGCAAGCGCAAAACATGGAAATAAAAATTTTTTTTGGAGGAAAACTTAAAAAAATAAATAAATTAAAGAATATGAAGAAAATATATTGTAGATTGTGGAGAAAATGGTAAATGTGGTAGATTATGATCTAGGTCCTAGGAAGAAACTTAAAAAGTAAGGAGACAGGCTGAAAAGATTTATGAAAAACAAAAGGTCGAGTTTAAATATTAGAAGTTGGATAAAAAACATTATTATTATTCTAAAAAGAGAGAAAAAAAGGACAAATTTATAGAAAGAACAAATGGTATGTTAGAAACATGAAAAGACAAGAACATAAAAATAGCAAAACGAAAAGGTGGAAAGTAAAAAAGACTACTAGGTGTGCTTGAATGGTAAATAGTATGAAAGAAGTCTGATGCAAAAGAGAGTTGGAGAAAAATTATTTTAAAGGCCCAAAAAGTACAAGTAGAATGGATGGACTAGATTACATGATGACAAAAACACTTAACCTTGTTAGACACATAAGGTAATGAGGATAAAAATAATATCTAAGGGATAGAAGAGAAAGATAATTTGTCAAATATTTTTCTTTTTTTTTTTGATACATGGATGTGAAATAATTTAAATTAAGTACTGTGTATAATAACTTACCCCACCACTTTTCGGTAGATAAACAACCTTGATAAATGGGATGTCTCGAACTAACTCATTGTAGAGACGCTCCTGATCCAAAACAATAATCACGTCGACTTCGAAGGCCTGAGCCACGTGTGTCAAAGATTTGTATCCTTCATCCTTCACCCAACCACAGGTATTGATTACGACTCCAGAAGCTGCAACTAGACAAATCAGGAATAGAATCATTATAAAATTTGTCACAATTATATTCATTTTTTTTTTTAAACATTTTCAATAACATGTTAAATAAATATATATTAAAGCTCCTCTAAAAGCTTATTCAAAGTTTAGATTTCACCTAACTTTTTTTTAGCTAAAACTAAAAGGTGGTAAGTCGTTAAAAAATGTCTAATTTTTTCAACACAAAAAAATGGAATGGAAAGAAATGTATTCAGTATTGCTAATACAATACAACAATAAGGTAAAAAAAAAATTTCATTTCTTTGTTAAACAGAAAATTATTATCATTACAAAGATAGTATAATGCAGCTTCCTTCCTAAATTTGTTTGTAAACTATTTCAGCATCAATTTTTCAAACATCTCATTCATTATACCTGTACTCGTACTAAAACTAATATTTGCACATTTAAAATAAATTTTTTTTCAATTGTTTCATTCTTCTGAACAAAAGAATATCTTTAGTATGCAAATTTCTGTAACTTATATAAATTAAACTATTCTACTAGGAAGCAAAATATAAAGTTCTTCTCAGTATCCTACTTCTAAATAGTTTCCTTTTGAAATTGTAGGCACAAGAGAGGTTCATGAATGTCTACTTTTTCACTGATCTTTTCATAGCATATACAAATAAAGTAACTAGTTCCGTTTTTACTTTAATTCTTAAACTATTTTTATATTAAAATTAAAAGATTTTTTTTTTTTATTTACATCAAATTGGATCCCCCCCTCTTTTAATTCTAAACGTTATTTACTGTTAAACAAGAGCTATTATTTTCAACTTGGGTATTTTAATTTCTTAAATATGTTTACTGAAGTATTTACATATTTTTCAGATTTTTAATCATGATATTCACGAAATGTGCTTTTAGTGTGGCTGCATATAAGTTAAAAAAAATTCTTTTTGCAACATATGCATATTACCCTCAGTGGAATTGCCCATATGTTGCAGAACATTTGCAAAAAAAAAAAAAATTGTAAAATTTTTTTTACTCAATTTCATATGCAGTGACATTTTAAGTCAAAAACTTACATTTGCGGAAAACATTTTAAATTTTTTTTTTTTTTTTTTTTTTTTGTATTATAAATATTTTCCATTCAAATCTAATTTTAGAAAATATATTAAACATTTTCCCACTTTGATTCTAATTTCTTACTCTAACTACTGAATACTTATTTTGGTCATAAAGTAAATACATTCATACATACCTTTCCTAATACAAGCCATTTTTTCATGGACAATTACTGCCATTCTGGATACCAAAATATTATAAAGAGTGTGATTTGTTCTTGGAGTTGTATGTCCAAAGCTAAACACTAAAGGAGCCTCTTGAGAAAAACCTTCCTCTACTGAAGCAGTTCTCTCAACTAGTACAGCACCTGAAACAAAATGTTGTTTTACCTTACACTATATCTATAAAAAATTAATTAAAAGTCAAAAAGATAATAGAATATAAGAAACCATTGTGACAAAGCTTTTTAAAGTTCCTTACCCATAGTTCCGCAGATTGATATATCTCCTTGACCCACATCTAAATCCACATAAATGGGTCTTCTTCCTTGCCTAACTGCATAATTAAGCAAAATCTTACAAAGAGTTGTCTTTCCAACATCCGAGGGTCCAACAATCATAGTAACAGGTCCTCTTGTGCTTTGATCTTGTGTAAAATTATCATCTGCTTGGACACGTAACTTCTCTAAACATGCATGCATGTTTAAATACATAATCTTAAATATAAAACACATACCTTATTAGAAGATGAAACTAGCTGTACTTATATTTAAGAAAGACTATATGTTAAAACCAAAGCTTAGTGAAAAAAAAAAATTAATAATTTTTAAACTAGAGAGACAAGAATTCAAAATAATACACTAAGTTTAAAATCGTGGAAATAAGTACAACTACTAGATTTATCTGTAAAACAAACAATAACATTACACCTACCATTGGGGTTTCCTTGGCAATGTATGTACCCTCTGTCTTCCCTTTTATTTTAACACAACAAGTGAACCATGTGTAGACAGCAACTTTTGCTCCAGGATTGAATTTATAAACTTTATTGGGAGCCAACTCCGTTCCAAAGATTTCAGCTTTTCCTGATATCAGCTGAAAAAAATAATAATAATAATAACAGATGATGATGATGATGATGATGATGATGATGATGATGATGATGATGATGATGATGATGATGATAATAATATTAATAATATAATAAAAATAAACATTAAGATATATGGTATATATAGTTTAAAAGAACTGAAGAGGATGGTACTTACAACTAGTTCAACAGAATCTTTTCCTTCAACTTCAAATCGTAACTCAGAATTTGTTTCCAAACGATATTCATTTTCTGCCATTTTGTATTAGAAAATTTTTACACAATTAAGTAAATAATTTGATAAATATTTTACTTTTTATTAAATATTTTACTTTACAAAATTATATTACAATCTGAAATTTTAATAAATTCATTTAATAATAATAATAATATGCAATAATAAAAGATAATAATTGTTACCCTTCTCTCAATCACCTTTTCATAACTTGGTTAAAAAAAGACACAAGAATTTTTACTTTTGGATAAATTTCTATAAAGGCCTTTTTCTGATAATAAATAAGCTCTATATATAATGTATAAGAAAATTTTACATGAATAATCAAATCATTTGAACAATGGAATTTATTCTCAACATTCAAATTGGTTACAAATCATGCTCAGTGTCTGGGTTGACGAAATTAATTGAGTGGTTAGCCATTAGTTATTGAAAGCCTATGTAAGTGTAAGCAATCGTAAGCCTTCCAACAATCACTAATAATAGTACCTAGCAGATATATATATATATATTATATATATATATATATATATATATATATAATATATATAATATATATATATATATATATATATATATATTATATATATATATATATATTATATTAATCTTAGTAGAGAGAGATGCAAAACTTAAAAAGCAGTAGTTAGGTCTATTTGCAGGCTGTTAGGTATAGTTTTACCCTTTACAGTCGAGGTTAGGTTAAGTCAAAACTAGTTTGTTAGATTAGATCTAACAAACTAGGTCAACTTAACCTAACCTGGACTTAAAGGGTAAAACTATGCCTAACAGCCAGCAAATAGACCTAACCTACCCAAATAACCACTTTTGCTAACTATGCGTAATGGCACTAAATAGGATTATATATATATATATATATATATATTATATATATTTATATATATATATATATATATATATATATATATATATATATAGGTAAAGGTGTAGATTGTTTCTGACTTTCGATTGTCCAAAAATATCGATAATCGAAAATATCGGAGAAGCCTAACGTAAACAAGAACCTTGCCAGAGGTACTATTACACTAGACATACACACAATTATTATTACTTACTTTTCTAGCAGAACCTAATTCGACTTATCATAACCTGAACTAACGAAGATGCCGTAATTTAACCTAAATAATAATAATAATTTTAATGTACTTATAGTTTATTACATAACCTAAATTTATGGTATTTGAACTGAAAAGAACAAATTACACTTATTCATTAGGTATAAAAGTATCAATTACAATAAAATATCGAAGTAAAAAAATATCGATATAAAAAATATCGAAGGTCAGAAACAATCTACACCTAAGCCATATATATATATATATATATATATATATATATATATATATATATATATATATATATATATATATATATATATATATATTAGGGATGGAGCGATACCAAAATTTTTACCGATACTGATACCGATACCAAAAAATTTACCGGAACCGATACCCGATACCTGAAAATATATATACTGATACTTACTGATACAGATACTTTATCCATTCATATACCAAAATTTTTACCGATACCAATACCTAAAAATTCACCAATACCTGAAAATATAGTTACTTCACTCCATCCCTTATATATATAATTAAATTTTTAATTTTTTTAATTTTTATTTTTTTAAAAAAATTAGTAACGCCAGTGATCTAGCAAACATTGTCATAATAGAAATTTGTAGGCTATGTTGTTAGTTTCAAATTCCTACGTGTAGTTCCAGCCGAACTCACAGAGCATTGGTTTATTGTTATTTTCAGCAACCTGGTCTCGTACGAAAAAATCCACTACTGTGAATGCTACATTAACCAAATATTAAAAATGGGTCGGAGAATCAAATTCAATAAATTTAAAAATAATTAAAGTACTAAAAATCCTGTTATTAAAGGATATTATTAGGCCAACTACACAAAACATCCTACGACTTATAATGATATAGACATACTGAGAACACCATTAAAATTATCAATATTGACACATTGATATTTTCATAAATTTCAAATTGATATTTGAAATACTTAAAACGTACATTTTAGCAACTTTATTTATTTTTTTCGGTAAAGGTGGAGATTGTTTCTGAGTTTCGATTGTTAAAAAATATAAAAAATTGAAAATATCAGAGAAGCCTATCGTAAACAAGAGAGTTGCCAGAGGTACTATTACTAGACATACACACAATTATTATTACTTACTTTTCTAACAGAACCTAATTCGACAAATCATAACCTGAACTACTGAAGTTGCCGTAAAAGAGGCCTAACCTACACAAGAAATTGCTGCAAAAGAGGAATAACCTACACAAGAACCACATCCGACCACAATGTAAATAAAACGCAAACTAAAATTCTTTTTGGGAAATAGTATCGATTAAAATAAAATATCGACAAAAAAATATCGATATAAAAAATATCGAAACTCAGAAACAATCTCCACCTAAGCCATTTTTTCCTTATATAGATTAGGCCCATTTATTGACTGTTAGCATTCATTTAACCTTTACATCAAGGTGAGGTTAAGTTGAACTAGATTGTTTGATTAGTATCTATATTTTCTGATTACCTTCCTCTTCCCTATTTTTTATGCCATATTATTTAAAGTCGAAGACAAAAATCATGCTTTATATGCTCGAAATCTATTTTTACTACCTTATGTGCATTCTGATTTAACGAATTTAATTTTCCGACATTTTTTTATTTTCAATATATTTTGAATAACAACTAAATGGTGAGAGACGAACCATGCATACTTAACAGTAATTGTAACAAGCTCTACGTTACTTTTTTTTCTCTCCGTCGAAAATATGGCAACATATATTGAAATAAAATGAATAAAGCTTGTTAAACCACTTTTGTACAAGAAAAACAAAATTTTACTCTAAAAACTAATTTTTGAAAGAAAGTAGACACTATATACTACCATAGTATAAGTATTATATTATGGAACACACGTGGAACTCGAAACTTTAACTCTATACATCCCATTAGCTTATCAACCATAGGCCCATGTATCAGCCTCATAGACTATGGCTATGGACTATGGTCAGCCTTCGATAAAAGCATATGAACTCTGAACTTTGGAAGCAGTGTTGCCAGATGGTAGAGACCCAATTCCACTTCAGGATCACAATAATCCCCCTACGTTCTCTGTACATCCCCCTAAAAAATAATAATAATAATAATAATTTAATATATATATATATATATATATATATATATATATATATATATATATATATATATATATATATATATATATATATATATATATATATATATATATATATATATATATATATATATATATATATATATATATATATATATATATATATTGAGAATCCTTATATTTTTATATTTAATTAAATGACTTTTAAAGTATTAAATACGCCTTAACTTTATAGAACAACAACAACATTTACATGTTTATGACGAGCTTCACACACATAAAAGCGAGGCCGTTACTGACTTGCACCTTGGGCTAGAACCTCGTTGTTAACAAAGTTAAAAATGTAATTGTGTTATAAAAAATTGCTAACATTAACTTAAGACATCTTCCAGAACGTAATGTATTAACTATTTACTACTTATATAGCCAAATTGTAGTTATATATATTCTTTTTAATCCTAGGGTAAGAGTTTAACGGTATATTGAGATTATTTTTACTAAAATTAAAACTAGTCCCTGTTATTCATTTATTTTAAAGAAATTAGAAGAAATTAAAAATTTCGTTAGATTATATGAAAAGGGAAATAAAGCTATTCTATCTACATAATAAAGTTTGAATCTTTAGATAATTTTTATGAAAGTGAACGTGATAATGCTTTAGATTTTGTAATTGATATTGAAGAAAAAATTGCCATTATTGCGGAGAATTTAACTAAATCTAGCACCCCCTTCCCCACTAGCGAAGTGTCTGTCCCACCAATTACCAATTCCCCTGAATGTACTACTAATAACAGTGTTAGGCCTATTCTTAATTTAGATTTGTTGGTAAATACTAAAGAAACTCACATTTTGAATAAGTGAAATTGTAGATTGTGATGTTGATAGTAGCTTGAACTGTAAATTTGATGATAATGTTGATAAAGTACAAGTACTAATGCCTTTGGATACTAGATCTGAGCACAGCTGTAACTAGCCCTAAAATTGCAGAATCTCATATAAATTTGAGCTCTCTGCATACTGCTTGTTATGATGTGCCTGATTTAGTCTTCTCCTAAAGAAGAATTTTGCTTTCTTGGTGCTTTTAATATTAAATTTGAACAGTATTTGGTTTAAAAATGAGCTTTGATAATGTAAAACTGGGACATAGTATGAACTCATTGCTTGATTTGCATGACTCTAAATATTTTGTTGAATTAAATGCTTTTATGAAGGTAAATGTGTTGCAGTACTTATCTCCTTTCAAAATTGAAAGATTTATTAACATGGTTTGCTTTAAAATTGATTTAAATATGTTGCCCATTGCCAAATTACTTTATACTACACAATTACCTAGTGAATTTAACTTTTATTGGAAGATTGGTCCTCTCCTCTTGCTTTATTACTTTAAAATTTTGCCAGCAGAATTTTCTGCATTCAATGAATTTATCCAAGTGACTTTTTATATTTTTAAATTTTGGTTTGCTACAGTAGTGGATATTATTCATTACAAGTGTGCCTTGCTTTGTTTGATATGTTGCAGGCTAGTTGCCTATTTTAAAATTGAAATCTTGAAAATTGAATATAATGCCAAGCCTATGTTTTATCATTTTTTGAACATGTTAATTTTGTGTGTGATGAATATACTTTACATTGTAGAATTTCTAAGTTTCCTTGTTTTGATTTTGTTGTTTTAAATGCTATATTATTGAGGGAAATACATTTTAAACAAATGCTTATAACATATCTTAAAATTCCTGAAGGAGAGACTGGATGATTATGAAAGGCTTTCTCTTTTAGTTTTAAGTAGTTTGTAGTATTTAATTTTAAGGTATTTGTAGGCTTATTTTAGCATTGTAAAGATTAGATTTAAATTTAACTTTGTAGGCTTGCATGGTAGAAAATATGCTAATGCTAGATTGATTTGACTTTATTGATCTAAAATTTTGATTCTTGCTTAATTTAAATTGAAATTGAAATTGAAATTTAAATTCTTGTTTGTTGGGAGAATATTGAGAATCCTTATATTTTATATTTAATTAAATGACTTTTAAAGTATCAAATACGCCCTTAACTTTATAGAACAACAACAACATTTACATGTTTATGACGAGCTTCACACGCATAAAAGCGAGGCCGTTACTGACTTGCACCTTGGGCTAGAACCTCGTTGTTAACAAAGTTAAAAATGTAATTGTGTTATTAAAAATCGCCCACATTAACTTAAGAAATCTTCCAGAACGTAATGTATTAACTATTTACTACTTATATAGCCAAATTGTAGTTATATATTCTTTTTAATCCTAGGGTAAGAGTTTTTATAGAGCTTTGTGAAAGAAGTTAGGGCCTAACTTGACATACTCAACCCTTATAACTATTATTTACTTTTTGAATTAAATTGACATTTGATTGCTTGGGTTGGGTTAGTTTATTAACTTGAATTGTATGATTGACGTGACTTACTGTTTAATCTAGGCCTTGGGTTTTGGATCAGAGTTTTGAGAGTTCTTGCTTGTGGGGTTTGAGTCTATGTTTCTACTTGGCTGAAAAGTTACCTCATTAACTACTTATAAAAATTTACTTATGCGCTTATACAAAAGAGCCACACATCCAAGTTAATTTACTTTGGAAATCAAATAAATCCCGTTACTTTACAATTACAGAACAATTTTAAATGGTGAGTTCTTTATTAATTTCTTTTATTAATTTGTAGGCTAAATTTTAATAGAATAAGGTTTATTCTTGGCAAAAGCAGTTACCAATATCTGCATAAAGCGTTTTCAAGGGTTTCACGCCACAGAATCCCAACAATATATATATATATATATATATATATATATATATATTATATATATAATATATATATATATATATATATATATATATATATATATATATATATATATATATATATATAGGTAAAGGTTAAGAAGCTTTCTGAGCTTCGATTTTGGAAAATATCGATATTCGAAAATAGCGATATATCGAAACATCGATATGCCAATTCAAATATTATTCTAATTATTTTTATAATTATTATTATTTAGTTTTCTAGCGTACTTAGTTCGACTTATCATAACCTGAACTACCGAAGTTGCCGTAAAATACAGGCCTAACCTATCAAGAACGTTGCAATGAGATACCGATTAAAATCGAAATTTCAAAATATCGATATAAAAAATATCGAAACTCATAAAGCTTCTTAACCTAAGCTATATATATATATATATATATTAAGCTGGGTTGAAAAGATACAAAAGTTGTAGTGCAGATTTGAAACAACTTTATTTTGGTGCTCACTTCAGATACAAACTGAAATGTGTTAAAAGTAAGTTCTTCAAGATTTGTTTTCATACCCCAACTTTACCTTGAATCTTCTTATTTAAAAACAAAAATATATATATAGCCAGATATACAGTATAGCTTAAATATCCTTACATTCTTACATGCTAAACAACCTGCATAGTACAAAATCTCATAGAAAATCAGATTTTGTCTGTACTGAAGGTATTTCGATTCGAGAATGTTTGGTTTGTAGTATTGCACCATGTCGAGAAGTATGACCAATGACCCTACTAGAAACAGCGGAAACATCTTTGACATTTCTTTCAACATCGACCGAATGACACGGATACTTTGGTAGGATAATTTGTTGATTACTAACCAAAGTATCATCACTAATATCATCAAGAAGAGGTGGGGGGGTGATAGGAGTACTCCCCCAGTCTATCATTTCCATGTTAGGAAGTGGCGTTGAGATTGACGTTTAGCTGCCTTTTATCAAAGCAGCGAACTTGCACATTGGTGGAGGATATTTTCTTTCTTGCTTGAAGAATTTGTTGACATGAAAATCTTCTTATTGTTTCCCGTTCATCTGCAACACCAGCTAGCAACAAGTTTTCTGGATGACAAAAATAGGAGTTGTTTAGGAGCACTGGAGAAATGATGTTCTGATCCTCAGGAGAAAGTTTTTGATATTGTGATACCATAAAGTGAAAATTCTTTGCACCATCTTGACAGAAGGGATGGGAGCGGATATAGAACCATATGGGGGCATAGAAGTTCAGTACGAATCGTACCAAACGCCTCAGATCATCAGATGCGGATTCTGTTGAAACGTACAATCGAAGCAGTCTGTTAGCTTTAGTTAGCCACCTTGCATGGCTTAAGGCACCCGGCTGTGCAGTTTTCAAATACCGCATATTATTATGATCTGCATTTTGTACCCCTTGCTGAATTAATAAACAGATTTTTAGTAAATACAGCTGGTCAGAACTTAGATCTTTCGTAACTGTTTCAGGAACATCAACTACAGAGCCTGGAATTGGTTGAAAATTAATGATGGGTTTGGTCTGAGGATCAAATGAGAGCAGTTTGGTTATAGGTCCTTCATGTGATGATGGGCCAGTTGTCTTCCCATCAACAACACTAAATAACTTCCTGAGTGGCAGTTCATTAAAATGCAACATGCATATGAGCCATTGAAGTGGTCTTTTAAGATGTAACTCCAACAGTGTGATTATTCCATTCTTGTTACCCGTATTCACAGGAGTTCCATCGCAAATCACTGCTCTTAAAGTCTCTGTAGATCTTGTTCGTTCAATAATACCCAGAATTTCATTAAATACATCTGGAGATCTTCCTGAGTTAGGACTAACGTGATCGATGTAACATGCATCTGGAAATGACACTAGCACGTAATGTTCTTCTCTAACTTTTCTACGCACACCTCCAGTATCGACAAGTGTTTCATCTATTTTTCCATCGAAACCAATGCAGACCATACCTCTGTGTTGCAGCAAATGCTTCTCTGACTGTTTGTCTCTCCAGTATTTTCTTTGGCGTTGTAACTTACTTGGATCAACAACGTTTTTTGGTGACACAAGTCCGAGGTCCTTGAGGGCAGCATTAACTATGAGACATGCATCTCTATTGCTCACATTTGTCCTCTCTAATGCTTTACACAACTCAGGATACTGGTTTCTATTTTGAGGGTGACATTCTTCCATTTCTTCTGATTCTAAGGAAAATGATTCTTCTAGCACATCACTCTCACTGCCTGATAATTCAACTGAACTTACACATTTTTGCGTATCTTTGTGTCTCATCTTACTTTCAAATGTCAACCGTTTCCTTTTCCTTTCCTGAAGTTTCATGTTTTTCTCTGTTCTTTCCTTGTCCACATTTCCTATTATCATGCGTCTTGAAGTGTTTTGATCAAGCCAAAATTGCCATTCCAATACAGGGATTTTCTTTTCATTGGGACATTGACATTGATTACGTTCAACTATACCATTATGAACACACTTGCACGCGCTAATGTCGAAGAGACAAGAAAATGATTTTATTTTATCTTGATATTTTTGAGAAGATTGTTTATTTCTTGAATATTTCATCAAATCATTGACATTCACTATTAGTCTCTTCACTTTCACTATAACACTTTCAAATTCTATTGTTGGAATGCCTGCTTTATTGTATATGCCTTTAACTTCTGTTGCCACTAACTTTGCTAGATGAGTAACACTGGCATCTTTGTTGACTACTTGATGGAACTTGTAGGCTCTAAAAACATCCTCAGCCAGTGGTAGCTGATTTTCGACAAGTGGTTGTGGATAACCGAATATTGCATGCCTGTCTTTATGCCTTGTTGCACATGCCATGATACGTCTTGCAATAATAGTAATAAACACTGCACCCACAGGACTTATCTCAAACGTCGAATAGTCTGGATCTGAAATGAGACAAAAATAGCTCTCAATTAGTATTAAAACCAAATTTTGAAGAACAAAGCATATAAAATTCATAACTTAAGAACTTGAAATATACAAAGATTGGACTATTATCTAAAAGTTTTAGACACGGAATTTTGATATTTTAAGTTTTGTGCTCAGCGTTGTCAAATTTCCAAACCCATTTTTTTTTAATTTTAAAATGAAAAATTGCGGTAATTTTTTTTCTATTCAAGCGAAGTGAGTGAAATTTTCAGAGCTTATGTAGTCGGGGGAGATGCATATTTCTTACTTAGATAACTTCTTTGTATTTTTTATTAGTTTTGGATTTTTTCTTGAACCAAATTTAAAAACAAAAAAATTTTGGGAAATTTTTTAAAAAATTTTCTTTAGAGTATACAAAAAAATTATCTAAGTAAAAAAGATGCATCTTGCCAAACTATATAAGCCTTGAAAATTTGATGTTGATAAGATGAGTAGAAAAAAAAATATATCAAAATATATCAGCCCCAAGCAAAAATAGCCGAAATACCCAAAAATTGGTGCCGGCCCTTAAAAAAATTAAAGTTGGGCCCCCTAAACATTGAGTAAATGCAAAATGATTTTTTGTCCCACTACAGGGAAGCCAAGGAGCACCAATTTGACCATGTTTGGTTATCCCACAAAAATTCAACCCAGCTTAAATTATATATATATATATATATATATATATATATATATATATATATATATATATATATATATATATATATATATATATATATATATATATATATATATATATATATATATATATATATATATATATATATATATACTTATGTAATAAAGTAAATATGTGGCCCACAAATTTTCCAACAGTTGTAATTCAAAGATTATGACGTTGCTACCCCAAATAAAAAAACCCAAAAGAAAGAGAGGATTTCGTAAAACGACTGTCACAATTAAAGCGCAATGAATGTTAAAATGTAAGTTATTAATAACAACTAGGTCTATAAAGAATCATATCACACTATATCACAATCGATCAATTTTTGCTTTTCAGAAACAATTATATTTAATTACATGACGAATGTTTTCACAAAAAGAAGAAGAGGAGCTCTGTAAAGTAGAAACTCTCTCGCAAGATTTTAGAGCAAATGACAAAGTTGCTGGACTAATCACTTTTTTGATCATGTTCAGTTAGGGATACTCCCCGCGCCAGTGTGGATTCTGTAAAGTACTTTATGAAAGGTTTCGGAGCAAGCGAAACAGTCTTCAAGTGAGGACTACTACTCCTCTGAACTACAAGTGGGTCAGCCGGGGTCAAAGAAGCTGACGGAGGAAGATATACTACAGGTGATGGGGAATAATTCACAGGAAGGGTACTAAGAGCAGAGGAGGCAGATTTTACGGATGAAGCGGATGCGGAAGATGCAAGGTTTGCAGATGGCGGAACAGATGGAGAAGTAAAAACAGAAGATATAGGAACGGATGTGGCAGAAACAAGATGCTGCAGAAGAAGTAGAATTGGGTACAAAACTCATTTCAAACGTTCGATAGAAACGATGTCCGACCTGCTGTTCGAAAACTGTAATTTGAAGCACCGGTCGAAGAGCTCTAGAACTAAGAAGGGACCTTTATAGGGTACCTCTAAAACTGGCCTGATGCGATCGACTCGGACATACACATGATCGAGTACATGTTTTCAAGGCTTCTGGTACATAAGAAATGTCCCCTGAGATGGATGCAAAGGTGGAAGCACACTGAACCCAAGTTCCCTCATGCTAGATATAAAATTTCTCATGAAGGTGTTGAAGTCTTGCTTGTTCTAAGGGGCGGAAGCAAAGAGGTCGTCAGCAGGACACGAAAGAGTTTTATCAGTAACAGCCTGAAACGCTGAATACTCAGAATCATTGGGATACAACTCAAGAGATTAGCGCACTTTCGTTTTGTGACAGTCAACTTTCCTAGCTGAAAGAAGATTAACAAAGTAATAGGAAAATAAGAATTTTTCCACCACCGAAACGTGTAGCCTCAAAAGTGAATGGCACGAGAACAAATACGATCGAACGGAGAATTTTGGAAAGAAACGAGCTTGTACATCCCACCAACGATTACAGCCCCTACCTTACGACAAAAACTGAAGAATTTTCAGAGTGAAAGCAGTCATTACAGCGTAAAAGCGGCGCAGAGCCCCCAATGAAAAATAATAGAATAAGATATATATATATATATATATATATATATATATATATATATATATATATATATATATATATATATATATATATATATATATATATATATATATATATATATATATATATATATATATATATATATATATATATGAAGGGTTTGACAAAAATATGAAAACTGCAGAGTGCTTAAATATGACACGTCGACTACCCAAAATCGAAGAGGGTGCCACAGGCTCTCATGTGTTACATGTGATACGTTAACGTCTGTAGGAAGGAAGTTTCTTTGTTGTCCATATTCTGTTCAGATACAACTAAGGTACGCCTGGTCTTACAGAGTTTCACAGAGGCAAATTGTTAGTATCCACTTACAGCAGATATACGTCTGTGAAAAAGTGGTACAGTTATTTGATGTATAGCAATGTACTGTATCTAAATCATGAGATCATATTGTGCTTCCGGAAAAATATAAACCAATAAGAGCCATCATGGATGTAAGTTGAAACTGGGTGATAGAGACAGAGGCAAAGAAGCAGTGGGGAGTATTACAAAAAATATGAAAGCAACAGCTGCAATAGTTACTTCTTAGTTGAATACCATTGTTGTAAATTCTGTTGACATAAAATCAATGAGGAGGGAGCTCCATAGGTCGAATATTCATGGGCGTTGTGCAATCATCAAATTTCTGGTAAATGACGTGAACGCAGGAAAGAGGAGAGAGTGTTGCAACGATCATTAGGATTTGACTGCCAATCAATGAGAGACATTTTAATAGATTTCAATGTTCACTACCACTAAAGGCTTTAGTTGTCAAGATAAATCCGGTGAACATTTCTTCCATTTTCGATCCAAACTAACCTTGAGCAGAGGGTGCAACTCCCTACTGGCCTTAGGGATGAACTCAACATTCTAGACCTTTTTCTTAACTTTTAATCCTTTTCCTTATACTGTTCCGACTCTTTTCACGTCTTGAGTCATTCTAACACCTTATCTTTGTATCCTCTTCTCTCTCCCTCAAGTCTTCAGAGAGAAAAATCCCTGGGTACCGCGAGGAAACGTTTGTATCGTTTCGGTTTATCAAACTGCTCAGACTTGCGGTTGTATTTTTTGATTTCCATTGGAATGATTATTACTTCGGCGAGAGGAGTCTCTCGGAAGTGATTCTCTCTTGCATGGAGAAATGCTTTCCATATTCATTCCCTTCAACTAAATCAAACAATTCTTGGTTAAAAAAAAAAAAAAAAAATCTTGTTGTTCTGTTTGCCGCAAGGATACTTCCTTCAGGAATTACCGTCTTCTTTAAACTCTAGAAACTAATTCAACTTATATTTCATTCCAAAATCGCGCAAAATCTATTCTTCGTAACACGTTTTTCCTTATTATAATGATGATGATACTTAAATCTGTTAATTCAGAAGTAGAACAATTATAACTTCAGAAGAAATCTATTTATTGAACACTCCTATTTATAGTCACAATGGAATGGTCTGCTGATAGCATTTCATTAGAGGTTCGTTAGTGTAATTTTATTTTGAAGAAAATAACGGTTTATTACTACACTGCAATAATTGTCCTAACGAATCGTTGGGACAATTATATTGATGCTGCCACCATCATTATTGATCACGCAGGCGTTGTTCTTGATACTGCTGTTGCTATCGCGGTTTACTTGATCTAAAGCTCAAATTTCAAATATTCATCTCTCTATATCCTGTAGCTTTTAGCCGTCTTTTCCGGCTTAAGAATAAATAAACATTATATTAAAATTTAAATTAAGAATTTCCCTAAAAAAAAAAAATTTTTTTTTTTGTCCTTCCTTCTGAACAGAACCTTTTAAAATATAAACTGTCGAAGTAAGTCTTGTTTTGGAGGAAATCAGTTTATAAATGGTTAATTAAAGAATCGACGATAATGAAGATGGGAAAGAAATATAGATTATTTAGAATTCTTGGTCCATCAAATTTCCCACTTTAATTGTTAGTTAAAAGGAAATTTCATACAATGTTTAAAAATTTTTATAACATTACCATTTCTTTAGTTTTGAGATAAATCTGTAACTCCACTTCCAAGCATCAGTGATTCAACTTTAATATTTCACAAAACGAGAAATATGATTACAAAATGTAGTTATATTGTGGAACAACTTGGACTGAGTCAAAAGATAAATATATAAAATGGAATGTAAAGAGTAAAGAATCTAAGACAAATAAAAACTCATTTTCATCAAAAACATTTATTTTAAACAATGATAGAAAAATAATAGTTATACCCTAACAACAATTAACAACAACATAGCACCAAAGTTGCGAATTAAAAGCACCATAAAATACACACATTATTAGATCATCTGTTTCTTTCACCATGAAACCTCTTAGTTATTCGTTACATCCAAAAACTCTTCAGACATCTGAAGATGTCTTTATTTTTAGTCTTCAAATTAAAAAAAAATTGATTTATGTATCCTCCAAATCATAAATTCCTTCTGGAACCAAATCTTTATTGAGAATATCTTCATAATTTCCTCTTTTTCTGATGACAGCATATTTTGATTTGTTGACCAAAACTTCTGGTAATAGTGGTCTTGAATTATAAGTAGAAGACATTGATGCTCCATAAGCTCCAACGTCGCATATAGCAATCAAATCTCCTTTGTGAAGTGTTTGTATACTGTAATTACGGGCAAATATATCACCCGATTCACAAATAGGACCAACAATATCTACAACTTCTTTTTGATGTGTTCTCTGAACAATTGGAATAATCCTATGCTTACCATCATAAAGAGCAGGACGTATAAAATCATTCATACCAGCATCTACTATTACGTGTTTAATAAATCCATTTGCTTTTGTATATAATACTTCAGTTATTAAAGCTCCGGCATTACCAACTATGCTTCTTCCCGGCTCACAAATAACTTCATACCCCAAGTTACAAACCTTCTCTCTTAATAGCTGTGCATAATCTTCTATACTACAAACTTTTTCATTTTCAAGATATGCGATGCCAAGTCCACCACCAACGTCAACCCTACGCACATTACACCCAAAACTTTTAAACTTTAGAACAATTTTCTTAACGCTCTCAAAAACATTCAAAATAACTTTTTTATCGCAAATTTGAGAGCCAATATGAACAGATACCCCAAGGAGATCAATGTTTGCAAAATTTTGTTCAAAAATTTTACCAATCATTTCTTCTGGAACACCAAACTTATTAATTGTGAGACCAGTTGTAATTTTGTCATTGGTCTTTCCATCAATATTTGGGTTAACTCGAATAGCCACTGGGGCAACACACCCTTGTTTAAAGGCAATTTTGTTTATCAAACACAACTCATCCAAAGATTCAACATTAATTTGATGAATATTTTTATTTAGAGCGAAAATAATTTCTTTTTCAGTTTTTCCAACTCCTGAGAAAATAATTTTATTAGAAGGAATCCCCGCTGCAAGTGCACGTCTTATTTCCCCTTCTGATACTACATCAGCTCCTCCTCCCATGTCTGCTACAGCTTTAATCACAGCAATATTAGAATTAGCTTTCACGGCAAAGCATATTAACCCGTTAGGAATATATTCCGAAAACAGTTGGTAATTCCTGCGAATAGTATTTAAAGAATAGCAATATACAGGGGTACCAACCTCATTAACAATATCCAGTACATTCGTATCCTCCATATGAAGAATATCATCTTTATAATTTGTGAAACTATTCATAATTTTAAATAAATTTACAAATAAAAGTTACAATAAATTTATAAGCTCCAAGTTACAAACAAAGGAGCTAAGTAAATCAAAAATCTATTTTTAAATATAATTTATAATTTAAAAAAAAAAAAAAATTCTTAATATGAAAGATGGCTCTTAAATGAACTTTTAAACGTGCTAATGATGTGCCATGGTAATATCTGCAAAAAAAAAAAAAATAAAATATATATATATATATATATATATATATATATATATATATATATATATATATATATATATATATATATATATATATATATATATATATATATATATATATATATATATATATATATATATATATATATATATATATATATATATATATATATATATATATATATATATATATATATATATATATGCAAACTCTTATAAAAACTTATTCATTAAAAAATCCAACCATTCATGCAAACCCCACAATTTCAACACGGATTCAGGAAATCCCACTCAACCACCACGGCCCTCACCACTATCTCTCAAAACATAATAAATGGCCTGAACAAAAAACCATCCCACAGGACCATACTCATTGCCATCGACATCAACAAAGCATTTGATACAGTCCCTAAACATAACCTCATACAAAAAATCCTACATTCACCCATACCCAACAATTTTAAAAAATTGATTTCCAACTTCCTCTCCGATCGTACAGCTCAAGTCTCCAACAAAAAACCATCTTTCAAAAACAGTAAAACTAAGAAATGGTGTTCCACAGGGAGCCATCCTATCCCTTCTATTATTTAACCTGTACACAGCAGACCTACCCACCCCACAAACACCAGACATAAAACTAATAACATACGCCGACGACATATCCATCACAATACAAAATCCCCTCCATACCCACAGCCACCACACTCACTCAATCATACATCCAACAATTAGAAACTTGGCTAAAATCAAACAGAATGACAGCTTCCCCCGAAAAATCCTCAATTACTCTTATTACTACCGACAAACACCAATCTTCCCTCCACCCCCAAGTAAAACTAAATAATACCCTCATTCCTTTAAACAAATTCCCAAAGATCCTAGGCCTCACATATGACACACACTTCACCTTCTCAAAACACATCGAAAACATAACCAACACTGCAAACAGGAAATTAAACATCATCCGAACACTGTCACATAACAATTTCAGTAACGAACTAACCACCCTCATCACAGCATACAAACAGTTCATCAGACCTACACTTAATTACGCATCTCCAGCCTGGTACCCTGCCACCTTCACCCTCAAACATAGAGAAGTTACAAAAAAAACAAAATACCGCTCTTCGAATTATCACAGGTTGCACTAGAACCACTCCAATTCAGCATTTACACGAAGAAACAAAAATACTCCCGATCCGTATTCACCTTGACATGATAGGAACCCAATTCTACACAAACACCCTTGACATTTCACACCCCTGTCACTATACCCTACAAGACCACACAAGACACCGTCTAAAATTACCTTCCATCATCCCCTGCCTGCCCTATACTACAGTAACATATTCAGAACCATTCCACCTACTGCAAACAACACACCACTAATCAAACACATACACACCATCATAACACAAAATTATCTCAACACCCACCAACCAAATCATCTTCTCAATGAACAACCCCCCGACATAGCAAATACACAAAACACATTACCACGCAAAACCCAAATTACCCTATCCAGATTAAGGTCAGGCCACCACCCTAACCTACAAGCATACAAACATAGATTCAATATACAAAACACACTATCCCCAATATGTCAAAGATGTATGCAAGAATCAGACACAACAGAACATCTTCTGAGATGCCCCTCCCTTACACAATACAGAACCCTCCATCATATCACCTCTCTAAAAGACCTCTGGACTCGACTGGCGGCCATCGCGGATTTCCTAAAGGCAGTGTGGCCCTTATAGTGAGGAAGGTCCAAGGGGAAAAAAAGTAAGTAAAGAAAAGTAAGTAAGTAAGTAAGTAAGTAAGTAAGTAAGTAAGTAAGTATATATATATATATATAATATATATATATATATATATATATATATATATATATATATATATATATATATATATATATATATATATATATATATATATATATATATATATATATATATATTATATATTATATATTATATATATATAATATATTTCTGGTGTGCAGAGTCTTTGAACTTCTATTTGCTTACTTGTCTAGTTTTCTCTCAAATCGTTCCATTTCTGGCTCTTGGAGATAGAAGCAACCTCTTCCTCTTTTTCTCTCAATTGTGGTGTTTCTCAGGGTTCTGTTCGATCTCCAACTTTATTTTTAATTTCCGTCAACGATCTTCTCAGCTCCACTTAACTCTTTTCATTCTTATGCCGATGACGCAACACTCAATTCTTCCACGCATTTTCGCTTCTCGTCTTCAGCTTTCTGACTCTATTCTTGCCGATCTGGAAGGGATTTCCCGGTAAGGTGCATTCAACCTTGTAAAATTCAATTTTTTTAACAAAATTAACTTCTTCACATCTCCCTCTCAAAAACACCTCTCAACTTTCCTATCTCCTTCTTAGGCTATCCCGTCTCACCTGTAAAAAACATAAACATTCTTGGATTGAACATAAACAATAAACTATCCAGGAAACCTAATATTACAATGATTGCAAAGGAGGCTTCAAAGAAGCTGGGAATACTGTTTATATTGTGGGAACTTTTTTCTTCCGAATAGTTGCTCCATTTTAAATAAGCACCTTATCCACCCTGGTATGGAGTACTGTTCTCACTTCTTTTGGAGGGGCTCCAGTGCCACCCTTCATTTCGATGGGACTGAATCTAAAGCTAAAAGATTAATAAAATGTCAGATACTTTCAAACTCACTTGGCCCTTTGTCTCATCTTTGTGGCGTTGCTGCGCTATCTCTTTTCTATAGGTGTGAATCGAGTAAATCCCCAGGATTGCCGGTTGTGGTGCCATCTTTCCAGCTACTTCTATTCTGTGTAACTCTGCAATCATCTGTTTTTGCTGCTGCATTTAATCTTCCGCTCTTTAAAGCCTCAGTCTTCTCTCACTCGAGATCAACGCTTTAGGCTCGGGCTTGGGTGAACTTTCTTTTATTTTATATATTTGCCCCTCTCCTAGAAAAGGGCTCAGCCCGTGAGCAGTAGTAAAACTGTATTAAAAAAAAATAAAATAAACTAAATAAAAAATAAATAAATAAATAAAAAAAAGTCCAGTTTTTAATATCGGATACAAGTCCATTACAAATCCCATTGTAATGAAAATATAATTCATTATTGTATCAGATATACTTTTTTTTTTTGGCAAACAATATTCCAAAATAATAATAATAATTTAAGAAATAAGAAATAATAATAATAAAGTAATAATAATAACAACAACAATATAATCCAAAATTTTTAAATAAAAGAATAGAAATGTAAATTTATATATATTATATATATATATATATATATATATATATATATATATATATATATATATATATATATATATATATATATATATATATATATATATATATATATATATATATATACAGATCACCACCACTCATGGGCAGAGCCCTTTTCAAGAAGAAGGCACACACAGGGGGAAGAAAACTCATTCAAACAGACCTAAAGCACATCCTTCAGGTGAGCATAGACGGAAGCCTTGAAGAGTGGAAGATTAAATACAGGAGGAAAAATATATAATGGTAGAGAGTTCCACAGAACAGAGGTGGATGGAAAGGAGGCACCACAACGGGCTAGCCTGGGGTTTCCTACATTCACACAAAATTCGTGCGAAAGAAATGCACCCCTTGTGCAACGACGACGACGCAACGGTGGAGGAATGCGAGAGGCCAATTCCCTCGAGCATCTGACATTGTAGTACCTGTAGAAAAGAGGTAGTGCGCCAATGTCTCGTCGTAGAGATAGGTGATCAAGAGAGTTTGAAAGTAGGGGACAGTATATATATATATATATATATATATATATATATATATATATATATATATATATATATATATATATATATATATATATATATATATATATATATATATATATATATATATATATATATATATATATATATATATATATATATATATATATATATATATATATTATATATATATAATAATTCTAATATAATGATTTAAAATTTTCTTACAAACTTTATTATTTTTAAATATCAATCAATAATAATAAAAAAAAAGGGCAAGTCCATCTAGATCAAATGATGAAATAAAATGTTGAGTCCATCAAAATAGAATCTTCAGTCTTTAGTTTTTAAGCTAATATGACCTTACTATTGAATGGGTTCCACTCAATATTTTCTATGTTGTTCATTGTGCACTTTGGACTTCTAATACTAATCTTCAAATGGATGTTGAAACAATTCAGGTAGCTTTATACGCCACATATATATATATGCATGGGAAGGAAATTAGATACACAGATTCACACAAAATTTTTTGTATTACATTTTAATTGACTGTCGGACCTCTACACTGTAGAAAAATAGATTTCTTAGAAGCTGAAGCTCATATAATGACATTAAAGGAAAAAAAAAAAAATGAAATATCTGGTCAATTCAAAATATAATTAATAAATGAAATTCTTTTATTAAATATTGTACCTGACTTTTTCTTACAAAAAATATCTTTCACAAAGAATTAATAATTGTCTCAAAATAGATTTTGTTACCTTCTTACTTATAATCTCAATTTTAGTACAGTCTACTTTGATTTCAATTTAAATAATACATCCAAAAAGTAATACAGCGTCAAAAATCTTTCAAATCTTAACTTTAATGTTTGTATAATGGATAACTTTCAGTATAAAGGATTTTCAGGTTATGATTTTAGATAAAATTAAGTTTCTATCTCAAATGAGTATCGTATTTATAGCATATCCATTTACACTATATATATCTCTTATGTAATTAAATCAAAACTTCACACCAAGGATGCAATTTTTAAAGATTTTTCTTTTCTTTATTACTAACAAAGAAAAAGATTTATCCACTCACTATTGGGTCAAAATAAAATTGTGTTAATTATTCAATTTCTGAGTTCAAAGGTAAACAAATATATTTCATTTGAATTTCAAAAGGTGGAAAAATAGCAATGTATGATGAAGCCTATGTAGCAGTAAAGGATTCTGTTATGTACATTCGCTAACTTTAAATATTCAAACAATGAATTTAATATATTTTTATTAAAAAGTAATGCAACTTATGGCAAGAGGTCTATTATCAGGTGGATAGAGGTCTATTATCAGGTGGATAGAGGTCTATTATCAGGTGGATAGAGGTCTATTATCAGGTGGATAGAGGTCTACTACCAGGTGTCAAGCCTCAAAGTCTGGTATGAATAAGAATAGTAGATGAGAACAAGTTAAATAAACTAGACTTACACTTGACTGTCCTTAATTTGCCATGATTTATAATTATTGAGTATGTTCAAATAGGATGCAGGAATGAAGGATAGTTATGAAGGAAGTTTTGAAGCAAATTTAATACAATTCATTGGTTTTTAATTGCAAAATTATTCTTGCGTAGCACTTTTCTGAATCTTTAAATTCCTATTTTCTTTCAAAAGTTAATTTATTTCACTTTACTTAAAATCCTTTTATAAAATATATACACCTGCATGTGTATGTAGTAGAATAAGATTGTTGGCTCAGTCAAGATAGTTGCATATAACATCGTCAGTATCAGTTCTATGTACAATAAATTCTATATATATATATATATATATATATATATATATATATATATATATATATATATATATATATATATATATATATATATATATATATATATATATATATATATATATATATATATATATATATATATATATATATATATATTGTGTGAGCATGGGCACATTTATGTGTTCACATGCTAATTCATTATTTTTATTTTCCAGATATGTTGTGTCGGGAACGTAAATAAACAACAACAGAGAAAAGATCGAAGAAATAATAGAAAAAAATCTTTTAAACAGAAAAGACAAATTTAGTTTTCCTTATTAATTCTATATCATTAATTTCTTTGAATTTTTTTTGTAGGTTAATGTTGTTTCTTAGAAATTAAATAAAGTTGATACGATTCACTAAAAGTTGTACAATAACAATTACGGCAGAATTATATTAACAACTGAAGGTCATAAAACAATAAAAAAAACAGAATCTTTAATATTCGGAAGTTGATGTTGAAATCTGGTATAGGTAATATGAACAATGATTTTGGTTTAAGAATGTCCCAGAACAAAACTTTTTGAAGGAACTGTAGAAACCATGCAATAAGGGCGTTGGTTTATCGGAAACTAACGTGCAATATCGGATTTTCAATGACTGTTTGTCAATGAAAAAAATTTCCGTTGTCAATTCTTTCGAGAAGTTGAGTTACAACAATGGGAACAGTTTTGTTGATGCAGTTCCTTTCTCCGGGACTGTAAAACGTATATATATATATATTTAAAAATATAAAAAATATATTTTTCTGTATGACATATATTTGCGCAAGATTTAAAAAACGAAAATTACAAAAATAACACTTACGTGTGATTCTGATTTGATGGACGAATCTACACTTATCGAAAGTTTATTTGGCTTCTTTTTATGTTATTTATAATAATTTACAATAATGTTTTTATTTAATTATAATAATGTTTTTTGAATTGTTATTGTACAACTTTTAGTAAAGCATATCAACTTTAATTTCTAAGAAACAACATTAACCTACGAAAAAATACAAAGAAATTAATGATATAGAATTAATAAGAAAAACTAAATTTGTCTTATCCTGTCTAAAAGATTTTTTTTCTTTTCATTTCTTCGATCTTTTCTCTGTTGCTGTTTATTTACGTTCTCGACACAACATATCTGGAAAATAATAACATGAATTAGCATGTGAACACATAAATGTGCCCATGCTCACAATATATATATATATATATATATATATATATATATATATATATATATATATATATATATATATATATATATATATATATATATATATATATATATATATATATATATATATATATATATATATATATATATATATATATATATATATATATATATATATATATATATATATATATATATATATATATATATATATATATATATATATATATATATATATATATATAATATTTTAGGTTTTATTGAGTGAAGATGTGTTGTCAGTGCTCTCTCAAAGTGGGATTTTAACTTTATGATGTGTTTGTGTTAAGTAAAAATGTTTTTTTTTTTTTCATTCTCTCAATCATTGTTCTTTTTTTAATTAAAATGTTTTAACCATCTAATGATAATTTGGTCTTATGAAATAATTTACTAGGGAAGATCACAGGCATTTTTAATTAAAGCTAAGTGCAAATTTTAACTTTTTAATTTTTTTTAAAAACTTCATACAGGTTTTAGTACAGACTGATTGGGGAGGTGGCCTTTGCACTGCTGCTTTGTCTCTGAAGATGTTTCTGTTTCTGCCAATATGGTTGGAACTGAAATCGTTGAAGGAATGAGCTGGTTCATCCCTACTTTTTCTCCTCAAAATCCATGGTTTGATTCCACTTGCTCTTTGTGTCATTCAGGATAGAGATATCGTGTATCGAGAGTGGAAAAAATCTCGTTCTCCTATCCCTCTCGCTAATATTCATTCAGCTCAGAATTGTTGCAGGGATATTTTTTTATGAGCAAAATGGACTTCCACCAAACGAAAGTGCACTGACCTCCTTAATTCTTCTACTGATAAATCTTTTTAGCCCTTTGCCAAAAACCTCTCAAACAACTTCTGTTAATCTTTCTTTTTTCATTCTTGCTGAAATGGAGAGAATTTAACAGTGGGGTTGTCTCAACCTTGTGAAATTCAACTAAACTTCTAGGAATCTCTCTCTCAAAGACACCTCCTAACTTATCAATTTCTTTCGATGGTTCTCCCATCTCTCCTGCTGAAAATATAACATCATTGACTTTTACGTAAATAAAATAAGTCTTGAAAACCTCATATCACAATAGTTGCTAAGGCAGCCTCAAAGAAACTGGGAGTTATGTTTAGGCTAAAAGATGTTTTTCCTTTGCTGTTACTCCAATTATGAACTGACCACGGCCCCGGTCCCGGCACCGGCCATTTTTACTGAACCTGGCTATAAATCAGGGAAAACCGGGGTTAAAATGGCAAATTATACTTAAGGGGACAGTCCAATTTCAAAATTTTTTTTTTTAATTTTCATCTGATTCCCCTGAAGTTTTCAGTGTATATAGTTTTTTCCCGGTGATAAAAGTCCATTTTTAGCATTTTTCTGAGCCTTTAACTGTTAAATTTTTTTTTTTTTTTTGTAAATTTGACCCTTTTTCAAATGAATGGCGGAAACTAACCCCTTTTTGGAATGAGATGAAATTTGGACTATATATTCAGAATTTTATGATACAAAAGCTTCTAAAAGACTTTTGTTCCCTGAGTTATAGAAAAAAATGTAATAAGCCAAAAACTTACAACTATTGAAAAAAATACCTTTTTGGGCAAAAAAAAATTTAAAATAAAAAAAAATAAAAACTATAACTATAACATTTCTTATTTTTAGTAGGTGTATAGAGGAGGGATGGTGCTACACATTTATCTTTATACTTTATTCGATGCGATTCGTTGGTTTCGAGATATAGCCTCTCAAAAAGATCAATTTTTGACCAAATTTCAAAAATTCCCAAAGTTTGAGAGACTATATCTCGTTTCAAACAAATTGCATTTAATAAAACTCTAAATTAAAGTCGTTTCCCTGTCCCTCCTCTAAACAATATCCAAAATATAAAGAAATTAGTAGATTGCATTTTTTTTAAATAATTTTTTTCTCAGGAAGAGTACGATTTTTGCAAAAAAAATTTCAAGTGCTTATAATTTTTTCCTGTGATACCAAATATCTGTTCCCACTAATGCAAGAAATTGGGGTTAAGATTATTCAGTTAAATTTCAGCTCATGTGGACCAGTGGTTTGACCCTGAAATTCATCTTTTTCAACTTTGGGTCCAAATAACTTTCAAACCGCTATTTATAGACTCAGAAAAATGCTTAAAATCAACTAAGAACTTCGGGAAAAAATGCATATACCCTGAAAATTTCAGCTCAGTCAAATAATTTTAAAAAATTTTCAAACAAATATATGAAAATTAAGATTTTTTCCTTGTTTATTCAATATTTTCTTTTTCTTTTGACCACTGCTCTTCTGCTAGTGAATGTTCATCTTTGTATTTTGATTAAAGATGCTACATTTAGCTATTTCTAGCCTATTCTGAAACATTGTAAAGTACTCCCATACTGCTGAAGCTGATCTTTTAGCCATATTGGCTGAAAGTCTAAATAAAATGATAATTTTGAAATAATGTAGCTAAATGATACAAATTTGATACAAAGCAATAAAATAACAACGATATGTATAAATTCAGGTTATATTGATAATTTCATTTCTTACAATTTTTCATACTTTAATTTAGGGTCTTACCTAAGTAAACTTGTGAATAAGAAAAAAAATAATAAAAAATTTTCGTAGTTTTTCAAACTTTTATTATACAAAATCTGTAATTTTCTAATATTTTTTTGGAAAAATGCATATAATCATTAATTCAAGTGAATGTTGACTTTTCTACTCCTTCCTTATAATTAAATAAATCTCAATTAAAACTATATCTAATTTTCTCAACCTAAAATTTCAGTGCTTTTGACCTCTTTACATATTTTAGTCCACCCCAGCCCAAGTCCTGACAAAATTCCAATCGGTCCCTAACTCCAATTATACAAGGTATTCATCCACCCTTGTATGGATAACTGATCTCATTTCTTTAGGTAACATAATGGCAAATGCTTGAGGAAATTGATCACTCATATACCTCTTTCCTTAAGGTGCCCTCTCAAAACAAGGGGTGCATTGTCTGCACATGAATTTTGTGTGGACATGGGTAACTCCAGGCTTATCCTTTGTGGTACTTCCTTCTTTAAAGTCACCTCTGTTTTGTGGAATTCTCTTTCATCTTATTCATTTCTTGATAATTTAATCTCAATCTATTTAAAGCTAACGTCTGTGCTCACCCAAAATTTGCATTGTGGGAAATGTGAGGGGGTTTCTTTTCTTTTATATTATTTTATTATCCTTATCTGCATTGGGTTGGAATTGTAGGGGTTTTTATTCTTTTATTATTTTAACATCGTCTCCTACATAAGGGATATGCGTCTGAGCTGTGGTGATCTCTCTCTCTCTCTATATATATATATATATATATATATATATATATATATATATATATATATATATATATATATATATATATATATATATATATATATATATATATATATATATATATATATATATATAGTGGAACTCCAATATTCGTCCCCACTAGTATTCGTCTTTTTCGATATTCGGCCTGTTTTTTCGTCAAATTTTGTTTTTGATATTCGTTGAAAAGTCAATATTCGTCCAACCAATAATAACCTATAACCTTAAAAATAAAAACTCTTAATAACAATCATTGTTTTTCTCATCCAAAAGGTAAATTTCTTTTTAAAATTTTATTTGTGTTTAGCCTTTATCAGTACACGTATTACGTATTATTTATGGCAATACTCTAAATGTTTGGAATGATTTCGGAGATTGATTCTAGAGGGAAATATTTTTTTTTGTTATAAAGAATAGATAGGCAAAATTCGAGGCTGGGAATGAATTAATCCATTTTTAGTTAATTCCTATGGGAAAAATTGTTCGATATTCGTATTTTTCGATATTCACCATCCCCTAGGGAATGGATTAATGACGAATATTGGAGTTCCACTGTATATATATATACACTTTAAAAATATTCTTTAGCTGATTTTATAAAAGTGAATGAATAAAAGACAAATTAGCTACATTAATTTTAAGAGCTTACAAAGTAAAATATCTTCCTCACCTTAGGTTTATGATAAAAGACAATTTTGACCTATCTTTGAAGATTTCTTTAATGTCTCTCTTACATTATGAAAACAATTGAAATATTTTCAAAATCAATCTTTAAATTGCTCATAAACTTCTGTGAAAACAAAATAATAAAAGTAAATTTAAATTTTTAGAATAATCTTGAAGGAAGTAAAAATTAATATATGTGGGAAAAAATTGACATATAATTTAATACTGTTCATTTCTGTGGGAGGGAAAATAATCACCCAATAAAGACAGTCTGAAGGACCCTAATCAACTAAGCTTTCCTGTCACAGTAACCTTAAACCAGAAGATAGTAACAGGAGTTGAAACTTTTCCTATTTTGAATAATTTAGAATTCGCATGAATGATTTTATTGACTTATGGTACTGTACATTTATTTGTTTCTATAAAAGAAATCTTTATTTTACGTATCATGCCTTTAAAAGGAAAAGAACTGAAAGAAACATAATTTATATAAAAAACTTAAAAATTATTTGACTAATCTCTAAAATTGTTTTGCTTCTCCATCTTACTCAAAGGATTTGAGAAACTCTTTCTTAAATTTCCTCAGCAATTAATATGAAAAAATTTATTTGTGCGTATGTGTGTGAAAGTATTGATAGGCAATATCAAACAGGTGCTCTCAGTAATTTATAAATATGTGATTTAAAAAAAATTAAAATTTGTTTAAAAATATTATTGGCCAAAAATATGCCTATTCCTGTAATTTATGGAAAGTTTTTAAAGAAATTGTAACTAAAAATAAGTTTATTAAAAGTTTTGTTTTCCTTAATATTATATATATATCTCATTTTATATAAATTACTATTTTGATAAAATAAAAGAATAGAAATTAAAAAATGAATCTTGTTATAAAAATAATCTATAAGCTTAAAAAGAATAAATCAGTACTAAACTATAATCTACATAGATTTCCCATCTGAATCAGGAATTCATATATATAAAATACCAAACCTTTTGTCTATCCTTTGGAGGAATTTAAGATAACATTGTGACAGTCATGTGTCATACAACCATATTGCTCCATTTCCAATGAAGTATAGTTCTTGCAGTTGCGTAATACAGGCAAGTACAGCAAAAAATGTTCAACAATTTCAATATGATATGAATAATATAATAAAGTTACTATTAGTAAACTTACTTCCAGTTACTTTGATATGGTGATGACTTGCTAGAATCTATGATAGTTTCTGTCAGTCCAGATCTTTTTTCCTTGTAATTTGTTGATGTTTCCTTGTGTCACATGGAAGCCACTGTTTTAAACTGGTTCAATGAGTTAAGCCTGTTTCACATGAATTTCACTAAACAAAGCTCTCAAGCACACTGCAAACTTGCAATCTAGAAGTGGTCTAATGAATAGTATCTCATTCTCCATCTATGATATCTACCACTGTACCAAATATATCACTTGGCATGGATAACAATGCCCTGTGTCCCTCAGGGGTTGTTACAAAGCTTGACGCACTAGCACATGAAATAGAGAGCACAGTGACCTTTCCTAGTTCAAGGAAGGAATCTTTTTCCAGTGCAGAGAGGGCCTAAGATCCTCATTTGCCGCCAGGCAACACCTACAATATTCTCCTCTTCGGCATTGAAAGAAGGATAAAGAGATGTGTTAGAGAGACCCAACCAAAAACAGGTGGTTACTGTGTCAAATGTATGAAAAAAAAAAAAAGAATATTGTATGAATATTTCACTATATATATATATATATATATATATATATATATATATATATATATATATATATATATATATATATATATATATATATATATATATATATATATATATATATATGAAATGTGCCCAATTCACAGTTTTGTGTTGGGAGTCTCAAATCAACAGCCACTTGGGAAGAGAATTATCAATTTTATCCTAATGAGCGATGATGAATAGTGAAGAAAATACTGAGATTATCCTTCCATACTATATGTACTTCACTGTGAATGCTGGTATACCATTCCTCAAACTTTAATGGGGCATATTCAACTTGCCCATGTTAGTGGGCTAATTTGGCAGATGAATCTGAAGTCTCATTACAAATGATACCTGTGGGATGGGGCTCAGTGAATGTGTAGAGCCCTTCCCTGATTTAGGAGACATATTTTTCTAATGATACAATGTATATAGAATTGAATTCTAATGTGCTTGGTGGGTAACTGGTTTGAAATAATGTGAAGGGCAACACTAGAGTCTAAAAAAATTATAAAAGATTGAGGAAGGTGATGGCCATTAACATACTTTATATTTGGAGGAGATTAATAGATATCAGGTAGCACCAACCTTCTGATCATGGCTTATTAAATTCTGTGTGTTTCAGCAATGTACTCTTGTTTGAAAAGTGAACTTGGAACAGAATGCATACTGTATGTCATAATCAATTTACTTGGTAATTATCACAAGTCTCATTCCATTTTTTTTTAGAATTTACCACATTATTTTAAAAGGAATAAAAAAAATAAAAAAAAAAAAAAATTAGTCATACAGCCACACAAGAGTTCATTAAGCACAAAATATACCATCTATATCCTGTGTAAATTGCCAAGTCTGGCCCAAGAATTGTTGAATATCACTGACTAGCATGCAGTCTACCCATTGGGGGCACATTGGGCAGTTTACCCATTGGGTATTATACTCATCAATGTCACAACAATGTTGTGACATTGATGAGTATAATACCCAAATTCCTCCAACATTATAAAAACAAATTTCTAGCTACCAAGTATTCTGGACAACATAGAAGAATATGTTCCACTGTTTCAGTAGGGTATGCACAATAAGTGCAAGAAGCCAACAGAGCTATTTTAGGTTTGTGAAGATGACCATTGAGATCTGTATGACTTATTTTTAACTTAAACAATGCTATCTCTAACCATCAATTGCTTGTTGGCAATGTGGGACAAGTATTGTCCAAGTAGAACCTTCCCAAAAGTTGGAAACTAAGAAAGTCATAATGGTCTCTCTTGATTTTCTCCTGAGAAACACCCCAAGTAGATACTAAAATCTCTCTGTTCTCCAATGGAAAAATGCTGCAGCATCAACAATCTCAATGTCTGGGATACCAACATGAGTGGTCACCATTGAGACTTGGTCAGTCTATGTCAATAATAATATTGTTAATTTGGGAAATGGAGTATAGGTGCTTCTTCAAATATATTATAACTTTTGGAAATTGTTTAGGTAGGATTCCCTAGCCACCCAGGATAGTTAGAATGGAAAAAATTGAAACACCCAGGGCACCCATTTTATTTTGGAAGGATACTCTTTGAACACTATATATGGAGCAATCTAACAGGATGTGTATCAGTTTCAGGACCACCCTTGCAAGGACAAATATCAGTATGAAGATGTGAATTTAATCTCCTATCATAAGATTGCAGTCTGTGCAATCATATTTAAGATTGTGGCAGTGATGGGAGTTTATAGGAGTGTACAAATTCATCCCTCTTCTAAGAATTCAGCAACTGTTAAGTTTTTATGTAATTCTCCCCTTTTAAGAAAAAAATAATTGTTATTAATTTCATCTGGTATGATACCTCTCTGTTTTTCACTATATTGAAAATATAAAGTTAAAATATTAAGAAATACATTCTATACATACTTTTCTTTCATGGAAAAGTAACAAAAATAATAATAAAAAAAAAATAAATTAATTAAAAAAATATTTATGCTGTGAAAATGAAATCGACTATCTTTTAAACTATCCAATTCTTTCTTTTTAAATACAAATTTGGCAATGTTCAGACTCTGATATCTCTGTTTTCTATACTTGAAAGAAAATAGAATTAAATTGGAACTAAAGTAATAATGTATAGGTATATGTATTAATTTTTTTTATACTTAACCACTCATATAAATACATTGATTTTTTATATAAAAAAATTTTTAATTTTTTAATAGAAATATTCAAAAAAAAAATAAATATATATATATATATATATATATATAATATATATATATATATATATATATATATATATATATATTTATATATATATATATATATATATTCCACAGCAATATTCTATCTATCAGTTAGGCTTATATCACATGTCAACATTAGTTGTTCAAGTTATGATTTTGAAGTAAGTAAGCTAGAAAATAAAAAAATAATATTATTAATAGGCATAAATGAAATAAAAGCTAAATAATAATAATACAAATGTAAAAAATTTACATCAATATATCTTAACCTTTACCCCTTTAATTACAATACATGCAGAAAATAATGAACAGTCGAAGGACAAATGTAACCTGGTATTAAATTTTTTTTTTTTTTTTTTTTGAAAATATTTTAAAAAAATTTTTTTTTTTTTTTTTTTTTTTTTTTTTTTTTTTTTTTTTTTTATTTTATCATAAGGGAATAGTATGTGTACAATGTATTTAAACATATTTTGACTTCATATTTTCAATATAGTGAAAAATAGGTATCGTACCAGATCGAATTATAACCAAATAATCTATGTTACAATAAGAGTGGGTCAATTTGGCAGCTTTATCTGCAATCTCGTTTCCTAGTTTTCCTATATAAGGGGTCCATTGTAAATGAATAGTCAAACCCAGGGAAGGTGTTAGATTCGAGAGGCTCTTGTATATCAAAACATGTGACGTTTGAAATATCTGATGGTGATAAGTGACAATTTAACATAGAAATCTGTAAATATAGCTATTTTCTGAGAGGCAGAGAAATGAGCACAAAATTGCAAAGAAATTCTGCAAAAACTGAAAAATAAACACCTGAAAGTTTCCGAAAATTGAAGTTAGCCAACATTATTTGTGAACTCTCTCATTTTTATGTGCGGATATTTGTTTGTTTACATCACGTGATTACTTGTTTTGTTGTTAGCCAGTGTTGCCAACTTAATTACACACAATAATGCTAAATCATAAAAAAAGTTTATAATAACTTACAGTTGAATAATGCTAGCTAGTTATTACTTTTTGATCTTAAAGAAATTGGAATTAGTTTAAATGAAAATAGTAATCTTGAACTTACCATATACGGTGTTTATTCCAAGAAATTGTAGTCCTTGATTGGGTTTTGAATTATATATTAACAATTAGAACTTATCAGGGGTATATTGAGAGAAAAATATAAAAACTCAGGGTTTGAGCTTTTATTATAAGACCTGAAAGAGAAGGGTCAGTTAGTGTTACAATTAAATAATGAAAGTGAGGAGACTTACTTTGAACTTTTTCAAAAAGGTTTTTTGCTTTTGAAGTTCCTTCTTATACGAATTCCATATAAATAAGAACGTTATTAAGTTATATATTTGAGTAGAAGGCAATAAATATGACAGTTAGAAAGATTTGAAAAAAAAAATATATAACTCATACCTATTACTTCGAATTTTGAGGACTTGCAATAAACAAGCGAAAAAACTTACATTTTGAATGACGTCCAGACTTGAACATGATTTTTAAAAAGTGAGATGTGCCGGGAATTTTGAAAAAAATGTGCTCATATCGAACAAAAAACAAAAACTTCACAAACTCCATCTAGGAGACTTAAAATATAAATACAATATATACACTAGATAAATCAGTGAAAGCATATAAACAGTTTTTATAAGAATCATTGAAAGGATATAGAAGAAAGAAGTAATAAATAAATTATTTCATACCTTTGAATTCAGAATTTGAAAATCTTTTAACGAACAAAAAACTTATGTGTTGCAAAAAAAAAAATAAAGTTCAATACGAATTCAAAGTTACGCAGTTATATATTTGAACTTATAGTAAGAAAGATTGAATAAGGAAAAAATATATAAAATCATACCTAGATAAATCCTGAAAGCGTAATTTTTATAAGGACTTGAAAGGATAAGAAGAAAAACTAAAAATAAAATTTTTATACCTTCTGACTCGAAAATGATTGAAAAAAAAAAAAAAAAAAAAATAATAATTAACCAGGAGTTTGTTGTTGTAACAAATCATCTTCCCAAAAACCAACTCACAAACTCTTATCAAGGAGAACTTAAAATATATATAAAGTATATACACTAGATAAATTTGTCAAAGCATATAAACACTTTTTATAGCAGCTTGTTAAGGTGCCAAATTTTAATTTCCACATCTTTTAAAAAATTTAAAAAAATTAATTTTGTAAAACCTGATGAAAGATAATTTAATATTTCTCCAATATAAAAGAAAACAGAATAAATAAAAATATATGCAATAGATAAAATAGTGAAAGTATATAAATAGTTTTTATAATACAGAGCTGCTGGAGTCAGAAGAAATATGTCCAACTCTGCCTTCTGTCTCCAACCGAAGTTCATACTCTCAAAATGAATCTGACTCTTCAAATTTCAAACGTTACAGGAGAGGCCGAAGATAGATCACTTGATATATTTCAAGAAATATAGGACCCTAAATAAGGAATTAAAGCCAAGGATGCGAGATAACTTGCAAATACTAGCAAATGTATCATTTTTTCAATTGCATTAAGTCAAAATATGTTTCAATTGAAAAATTTATTGCTAGATTATTCAAAGAATAATCTGAATATTTGACAATCATCAATGTAATTTTAGCATTTTTCTCTTTATTCAATACTCAGGTGAGGTTTACCAAGTTTGACTTTTACTAGAAATTTGTCCAAAGAACTTTGCTTCTGCCTTCTCCTTAGGTTGTTTCAAAAATGTGACATTGTCTGGTCATTAAAGACAATGCTATTACAGCTTGTTTGGACCATGTTGGTTTGGTATTTCTCTTCAAAATTTTTGATATTCATCCATGATTCACTGAATGATGATTTTTTTCTCCGTCATTGTCAGTTTTGTGCTGAATATTTTGTCAATTTACTTATATTGGCTTATATCTCTGCTCCACCCTATTTTATTGAGAGTGAAAAGCTGTTTAGTAGTTTAGTAGTGGGGTGCCAAAAACACTCCAAGGTGAATAGAATACCCTCCGAAATTGGAGAAAAGATTGTTGAATTGGATCATATTATAAGAACTCTAAATTTAAAGTACTAGAATTTTGCATTTTCACATATTTAAATTTTCAAAACCAATGTTCTGAAGATACTACAGAGTGTCCCACTTTCTCTCAGCCCCAGATATGTGTTTATAAATATCAAAGTACTAGTCATAAGTTATTAAAATTTGCCAAGAGTAAACCTTGGTGTGAGAGAATCGCACCAACATCATAATAAATGTTGGATGTAATTGTCATTAGCATCAAGGCATGCCTGCACACGCTTTTCCATGTTACAGAAGTTTGTGTCAAAGTTGTAAATGACCCATTCTTCAAAGAAGAACTCAGTTTTTATATGCTGACGTTGGCGTGATCTCTCTTGATTTTACCTTGCTTTTCACTCACCAAGGTTTGTTTCAAACAAATTTTATTAACTTATGACCAGTACTTTGATATATGTAAGCGTATATCATGTGCCGTTGATTAGTAAAACACCCTTTCTTTATTATGCAATATATTAAAATTTCATGTATTTACACCTTTGAATAAAGAAAGACAATATAATTCTTCCATGTTATAAAATTGTTAAATTTATTAAAAGAAAGGAAATTTTTAAAATAAACTTTTTTTCCATTTGATTTGTCATAGTGAATTTTAAGTTGTGGAGGTTTGCATAATAATAGTAATAATAATGCTTCATTTATTACTCGTTGCAAACTGAATGCAACCTATTTTTCAAAGGATATTTAAATTAATAAGTCATAACACACAGATATATGAAAAATTAGACATGAAAAACTTTTCGGATATTTTTCATATATTTTTATAGACACTTTTAGTTAAAATGAATTTATTTCCTATAATTTAACTAAAAGGAAAATATATTCTTTTCTATTTTTATTAATTTCTTTTCATTTGTTTAAAAAGCAGTAAAATTTTATTTAAAAAAAGAAAAAATTATTTTAGGAGTAAAATTTATCAAAGTATTTGTTTCATTTTTTTTTTAAACATACAAATACCAGAAAAATGTTCATACTCAAATACTTTGAAATACAAATACTGAATATTCTGCACATTTATTATATATATATATATATATATATATATATATATATATATATATATATATATATATATATATATATATATATATATATATATATATATATATATATATATATATATATATATATATATATATATATATATATATATATATATATATATATATATATATATATATATATATATATATATATATATATATATATATATATATATATATATATATATGGACTGACTGGAACTGGAATTTTGCTTGGGTTCTGGGCTTCTGGCCAGGGTTGCTTAAAATTTGTAAAGAGGTCAAAAGCACTGAAATTTTAGGTTTTAATTGAGATTTATTTAATAATAAGTAAGGAGTAGAATAGTCAACATGCTCTTAAATTAATGATTATATGCATTTCAGAAAACTACAGATTTTGTATAATAAAAGTTTAAAAAAGTACAACAATTTTTGAATTTTTTATTTTTTTCTGATTCACAATACTGATGTTTCAGGTAAGACCCTAAGGTAAAGTTTGGAAAAAATGTAAGATATAAAATTATTAATATAACTGTATTTATACATATTATTATTTTATTGTTATGTATCAAACTCGTATCATTTAACTATATTATTTCAAAATTATTATTTTGTTTATACTTTGTCACTATGGCTAAAAGATTAGTTTCAGTAATATGGGAGTACTTTACAATGTGTCAGGATAGACTCAAAATAGGTAAATGTAACATGTGTACACCCAGGAAATTAGAAGAGAATCTCCGGATTCCCCAAGTAAAAAATTTCCAACCAAATCTTTATGGGGGCATTTAAAGTCAAAACATAAAAGATGAACATTCACTAGCATAAGAGAAGCGGTCAAAAAAAAAAAAAAAGAAAAAATTGAAAAACAAGAAGAAAAATCTTAATTCTAATATTTTGTTTGATTTAATCCACCACTAATAAGTAATTTGCCATTTCAACCCTGGCAGGCAAACCCAATTTTCCCTGATTTTTAGCCGGAACCCCAGTCAGTCCATATATATATATATATATATATATATATATATATATATATATATATATATATATATATATAATATATATATATATATATATATATATATATATATATATGCCCGTGGTGGGCAAAGAAGAAGTACCAATTTCCACCAGTTGGGGGAATATCAAAATCAGAGTCCATTTAAAGCCTGACATGTCCCAATACATGGAGTTGGAAGGTGTACAAGTCAACGGAGGTTGGAAAAATAGATAAAGGGAGTGTGTTCCAGACATAACCAGTAGAGTACATGAAAGATTGGGCATTGTGGTTAAGTCTGGAGTTAGAGAGTTGGACAGAGGAAGGATGAGACTGTGAAGAAAGGTGTCTTATGAGCCCTTCTCAGTGGAGGAGGTATGCAACAGGAGAGTTCTGAAGAGCAATGTCTTTTGTAATAGTAAAAAGGTAGTAAAAAGGGAGTGATGCAAAAATTTTACAGGTAGAGAAAAACTGGAGAGAGTTATTGAGAGTGAAGAAGTTGAAAATATGAAAAGCCCTAGACTTTACCTTTTCAAGGAGAGCTGTATGAGTAGAACCATCCTCTATATATATTATATATATATATATATATATATATATATATATATATATATATATATATATATATATATATATATATATATATATATATATATATATATATATATATATATATATATATAGTGTTGCAATTCCTGATGTATACATGACTGGATAAAAAATTTGACCTGCACAGAATCTGGATTTCCAACAATTTGAAGAAATTTACAGTGTGTTATCCCAACTTTTAAATTACTGGTAAATAAATTCGTATATCAAATTATTTTTCACTATAAATGTTTTTCAACATTATTTCATTTTAATATAAGTACAAGCATTTTTAATTTAAGAAACTGAACATAATATTTTCAAGACTGTGTAAGAAAATATTATTATTCTTCTTATCTCGAGCTTTTAATGAGAAAATGTTTAGCTGATCTGGCAATATCTACACTTTATAAAGAAAGCTTCATCTGAAAAGCTCATTATACTTCTGTTTTTGGCACCATGAATTTTGTGTCTTAGTCATTTTGTAATTTAGTTTTGTTAAATCCATTCTGAAAAGTTTTATATGGAATTTATTACAGCATTTAACCAGGACTTTATGATGATTAATCTTTTGTTTCATTAAACAGGAAAATTTTAAACTAAAAAATCTTAAACTCAAAAAATTTATTGCATATTTCTATAAAATATTATTGCACAATTTTTTAACAAAAATATCAAGATTCATAAATTTCAAAATCAAATGCATTTTAAATAATAAATATCTATGATTTGTTAAAAAAATCAATCAGTGAAATATACATACAAAGAAATGTCTCAGTCTGCTATATAGGCTTAATATATATAGGATTAAAGCAAAATATTTCTAATGCTAATTTTTTTTTTTTTTTTTTAGGGAACACGTAGTGAAGGATTGTAATGAACAATGGTTCCATCGTTAGAGGAACTATGTGGAGTTAAGTTTGCAGTCGTGATTTCCACTCAACCAGAAATAAAAGAGGAAATATTTAATTTTTCCTCTTCAATAAACTCTTATTCTTATTATAAGGAATGGAAATCGATTTTACTACGTCATGTGACGAAACACTTAAAAAATTTAAACTTCCCCTACGGATTGGTGCAAATCATTCCCTTGCATTTGATTCCATTAATTGGACTTCAAATGAGAAAATTGGCAACATTCCTTCAATTTGAATTTGGATTGCCACTAACGTTTTTTCGTGACTTTTTGAGCTATTCTCATTTTACATCCAATGGAAAGATTGATGAAGAAAAGGTAGCGAGAGAATTGATGAAAGAACCAGATCTCAGTACCCTTATTAAGTACAAGATTGCTTGTTATTATTGTCTGTCAGATATGATCCCATCACTGTGGAAACTTTTATGTGACACGGAACCCAATTTTATATCTGGAACTTAAAAATCACCATTCAGAAGAATTAATTGTTTTGTGGTCCGAAAATCTAAAGATGGAAAAAGACAAACTCTTTAATTCTGAATCAGGATTTAATTATGAAATGGATTATTTCATTCCAAAAGCCTTTTCTTCAGGTAGTGCCGCAGGAAATGTAGCAGCTGTGAAATTTTGCAGGAAGGCAAAGGAGTCTCGAACAAAGTGCAGGAGAAAAGGAACAAAATTCGGGAAAAAAACACGAATTAGCTGGTATAATGTAAAATGGCCTTCAGCGTTTACTGGAAGGAGTGGTAGTTTAACATTTTACGAATTGTTGTTATCAAGAGATATTGAAGGATACATGAATATATTAGAGTTCTTTCTTCATCAGATGAATAAAACGGAAATAAAGAATTTTCTAATTCATTTTCAAATGACTTTTAATGTTCTCAGGAGCCTTCTAGTATGGCCATACCAATATTTGTTTCAAAATTCACTAGATGCAGTTTACGAATATATAGATAAAAGTCAATATTATGATCTTAATGCAAAATATCGTAGATCTAATTGAGGACCCAGAATTAGGCAAGAGTTACAATTACCGGTTGTTACTCAGAGAGGCTTGGATTAATAGCCCCTCATATCTGAAGGATTATGTCATAAGTGTTGAAGGAGGATATTCAAGATATTTTTTCACTAAATTTGGTTTTCAAACGCCTTATGTATGTTATTTCATTCCGTTGTTAACAAAGTTATTCAATCTCAAAAACTTTTCAGACGATGATGAATTAAATATTGTTTTGATTTTAGAACATCTGACGTCGTTTGACGAAAACGAATGCTCTTCCATCTGACGATGGCGTTGCTATTTTTAATTTTCAAGGGGAAAAAATTATTAGACAATTGATTTGTTGTAATGAAAATTTGAGAGTGGCAAAAGTATTTCTAAAAGCTTTAAGGTTGTCTGAAGAGAAAATTAAAAAAATTATAAAAAAGTCTTGCTCTTAATATGTCTATCAAAGTGATAAATACTTTTGTTAACCTCTGAGAATTTGAAAGATATTTTGATAAAGGGGTTGTGAAAAGAACACAATTGAATAATATATATATATATATATATATATATATATATATAATATATATATATATATATATATATATATATATATATATATATATATATATATATATATATATATATATATATATTTTTTTTTTTTTATTATTTTTTAAATTAATAATTATATATTTTTACATATCCTATATTATTAATATATATATATATATATATATATATATATATATATATATATATATATATATATATATATATATATATATATATATATATATATATATATATATATATATATATATATATATATATATATATATATATATATATATATATATATATATATATATATATATATATATATATATATATATATATATATATATATATATATATATATATATTATATATATATATATATTATATATATATATATATCTCTCGAGTGTTTTCAGCCAGTGAGTGGAACGAGCCTCTTTCCCCATCTGATCTTTAAAGTCCCTCTCCCAGAGCTCTCTGAAAGAACTTGGTTTCAATGCTAGTCCTTGAGTTTTATTTAAACTCTGAGGTAGAGTTTTCACTCTTTCAGTTGACCTAGCATCGTTTTCCATCTAACCTCTAAACACGCTCTCCTAGAGTTCTCCAACTGATTATTATTATCAGAGCATTGGTTTCCCATACTAGTTCTGGAGTTGTAACCACAGGGCCGGGTGGCTAGTCCTGTCGCCCTATATATATTATATATATATATATATATATATATATATATATATATATATATATATATATATATATATATATATATATATATATATATATATATATATATATATATATATATATATATATATATATATATATATATATAGATTATTTTATTATTTTGGTTTGGATTATTGTATTTATATTTTTTAGACTGTTGTTTGTAGCTATATATTTTTAGTATTTTATATTTATATTTATTTTATATTATTAGTTTTTAATTATAGTGCTATATTTTTAAATTAGTAATAGTGTTATATTTATGTATTTTGGTGACTGTGTATATTAGTGATTGTTGTTAGTTATTAAGATTTATTATTTTTTAAAGTATTTATATTCATAAGTTTGAATAAGTCAGTGAGTGTGTGAAGTATTATTTAAGTGTATACATTTAGTTTTTCTAGTTTTTTTTTTTTTGATTTTTTTGTGTGTGTTATTTATTATAGTATTTTAGCTTTCATTGTTTGTTATTTTTACTTAGTATATTCTATTTATTTATTCAGTTAGTGCTATTATTTTTTGTTAATTTGTTTATTGATCTGTTCTTTATTATAGTATTAGAGTTGATTTTTTATATATTTATATTTATATGTGATAGTATAGTTTTTTTTTTTTTTTTTATATATAGATATTTGTATATGATAAATTTTAAAGTATAATTAGGTATGGTTTGGGACGAGGGAAGGGGCTGCGAGGGCAGGGTTCATCCCTCCAGTGGGGTGGAACTGAATAATATCGAGGCGAAGGAAATGGAAGTTAAGAGAGGTTCTGTTGTATGTAAAATTGGATGTTTGAATGTAAGAGGGTTAAATGATGATACAAAGCAGTTGGAAATTGGAGAGATTTGCAAAGAAAAGAAGTTGGATTTGTTGGGGTTGACGGAGACTAAACTTAAAGGGAAAGGGGAGGTCAATTTTGCTGGATTTAAAGGGGTATATTCAGGTGTTGGAGAGAGAGTGAGAGCTAGGGAAAGGGTGGCAATAGTAATGAGCCAAAGATAGTGGGAATGTATGATTAAATATGAAAGAATATCTTCAATAATTATATGGGTGAAGTTGAGGTTTAGTCGAGAGGAATGGGTGTTTGTATGTGCATACGCGCCAGTGAATGGAGCAAATGAGGAAGAAAGAAGAGTGTTTTGGGAGAAACTGAATGACTGCTTGAATGGTTTTGAGGCGAGTACAAATGTGTGCCTATTAGGGGATTTAAATGCGAGAGTTGGTGTGGACAGGTGGAGAGGTGGTGGGCCCGTTTGGGGTGGGGGACAGAAATGCAAATGGGGAGAGTCTATTAGAAGTATGCATGACGAATAGATTGATTATAGGGAATATTTGGTTTGTTAAAAAGTTGAACCATAAGTGGACTTGGGTTAGTTGGGTAAATGGTGAAAAGGGTTTACTTGATTACATATGTATTAAGAAAAGAATAAGAGATAGATTACTTGATGTGAATGTGTTTAGAGGAGCTGCTAGAGGGATATCTGATCATTATTTGGTGTTGGCTAAAATTCGAGTAAGGGGAGGTTGGATGAAAATTAGGGATATAAGTAGAGCAGTAGAGGTTGTGAAAGTAGAGAGATTGGAGGAAGAAGGAGTGGGGGAGCAATTTAGAAGAGAGCTTAGGTTAAGATGGGTGAGATTAAAAGAGAGTGCTGTTGAGGGAGTGGAGGAGGAATGGGGAAGGTTAAGGAAATCTTTGGTAGAAAGTGCAAAGAATGTTTGTGGGATAAGAAGGGTGGGAGGGAGGTGCGAAAAGAAAAGGAAGTGAATGGTGGTGTGAGGAGGTGAGTATTGTTGTGAGGGATAAAAAGATAGCTTTTGAAAATTTTTTGGGTACAAATAGGATAGAGGAATGGGAGGCTTATAAAGATAAAAAGAGGATTGCTAAAAGAGAGGTAAGAAGAGCGAAAGAAAGAGCAGATATAAAATGGGGTAATAAAATAGTGGAGGGATTTAGAGAAAGGAATAAGATGTTTTGGAAGGAGGTGAATAAGGTAAGGAATAAAGGGGAGGTGAGAGGAGGGGGATAAAGGGCTTAGACGGAGAAATAAGACAAGAAGAAAGGGAGGTTGGAGCAAGATGGATGGAGTATTTTAGTAGGTTGTAAATGTGAGGGGAGGTAGGAGTGTGTCTGTGATGAGGGATAGGGGAGGAATGGTGGATGAGTCTGAGGGGGGAATCATTATAGAAGAAATAGGTAAAGCTTTGAGGAAAGTGAAAAGAGGTAAATCTACAGGGGAGATGTTGCTGGAAGGGGGTGTGAGTGTGGTAGAATGGATGTTAAGATTATTTAATTTATGTTTGACAACGGGTGTGGTACCACAAGATTGGCAGGATGCATGTGTGGTTCCTTTGTATAAAGGTAAGGATGATAAGTTTGAGTGTGGGAGTTATAGGGGGATAAATTTACTTAGCGTTGTGGGGAAAGTGTATGGAAGAATTTTACTGAATAGGGTAGGGATGGATGGGTTAATAGGAGAGGAACAGGGGGGTTTCAGAGAAGGAAGGGGTTGTATGGATCAGGTGTTTACATTAAGAATGATTGAAGAGAAAAGTAGAGATAAAAAGAAGGATTTGTATATGTGCTTTATGGACCTGGAAAAAGCTTACGATAGGGTAGACAGGAATAAACTGTGGGAGGTCCTGAATGAGTATGATATTGAGGAGAAAGTACAGGGAAGGTATTAGAGCTTTATATCGGAATAGCAGGGCATGTGTGAGAATGAACAGATTGGAAACTGACTTTTTTGATGTAAATAATGGTCTGAAACAGGTTGTGTAATGTCTCCTGGGTTAATTAATTTATTTATTAATAAAGTGGTTAGTAAAATGGATAGGGTAGGGAAAGGGGTGAGAATGAGCGGAACATGATGGTATGTGGGATGCAAATGTGTTGATGTATGCAGGATGATGTGGTACTTTTGGCTGAAACACATGAAAATTTGAAAGTATTTGGTGGATGAGTTTGTAAAGGGTTGTGATGATTTGGGCTTAAGAGTAAATGCGGGTAAGAGTAAAGTGCTGTGGATGAAAAATGGGGAAGGAGGGGAGAGGGGTGTGGTTGAGGGAGATGATTTACAAATTAGAGGGTAGGGAGAAATTGGAGATAGTCATTGTATTTAAGTATCTGGGGGTGATTTTTGGAGAGGCTGATGTTAGTATGAGTGATGAAGTTGGTCATAGAATAAAAGAAGGGGAGAAGGTGTTCGGTGGTTTGAGGGATATTTGGGATAGAGGAAGGTTACCAAGGGAGGTGAAGATGAGAATGATTGAGGGATGCTGTATGGGAGTGAAGTATGAAGGTTGAACGCTATGAAGAGGAAAAAAAAATAGAAGTTTTCAAAATGAAAGGTCTAAGAGCGGTTTGTGGAGTTGGTAGAAGAGATCGAGTTAGGAATGTAAGAATAAAAGAAATGTGTGGATGGAGAAAGAGCTTGGTTGAGAGAGCTGAACAAAGTATGCTGAGATGGTTTGGACATGTTTGTAGGATGAATGAAGAGAGATTGGCTAAAAAGGTATTTGTTTCAGAAGTGGAGGGTGTAAGAGATAGGGGGAGACCAAGGGGAAGTTGGATGAGTAATGTTAAGGAGCTGTTAAGGGATAGAGGGATAGAGGGTGTGCGGTTGACAGAGGATAGGAATGAATGGAAAAGATTGGTGAAGGGGTGAGTGTTTGGATGAATGTGGCCTGCGATATATATATATATATATATATATATATATATATATATATATATATATATATATATATATATATATATATATATATATATATATATATATATATATATATATATATATATATATATATATATATATATATATATTATATATATTATATATAATTAGAGGTGGACCGGATAGTAATTTTTTACTATCCGCGGATGCGGTTGCGGATATTCAATTGCGGATATCCGCAGATGCGGATGCGGATAGTTTAATTTTTAAGAGTTTTTGCCCTAGATTCTTGGAATTTTAAATATAATATCCAGAATCTATGTTACCAGAGTGTGGGACGGGGACCCAACTCTTGAACACCCCGCCAACCTCTTTCCTCAACCTCCACCCATTTGGAAAATAGTTATATATATATATATATATATATATATATATATATATATATATATATATATATATATATATATATATATATATATATATATATATATATATATATATATATATAGCCAGTAATTCAGTATTACCTTCACACTTCACAGTTTCACATATTCCATTTGAAGTTAATAATTGGTAAGTTATTTTTTAGAAATAAAAGCTTTTGGGTTCTTTCAGGTGAAAGTTTGATTCGCTTTTCGTCGTAAATGAGGCCTGCTCCACTGGAAAGACGCTCACTAGCAACACTAGTTGAAGGACATGCTAAATAAGTCCTTGCCAGCTCAGCAAGAAAAGGGAAACTTTTGCAATTATCTCTCCACCAAACCAGTTGGTCTTTACCTGCCTCCAAACGTGGAAGTTTCAGATAATTTTCAATAATCGATATTGTATCCTTTGACACTTCTGACTGTGATTCTTCATCGCTGCTGGAAGCTAGAAGATCTTTCATTGATTTAGCAATGCTTAAGCTAACAGATTTTGTTTCTTTTGTATCTGAGAGGCTTTTGCTTTTTCTTGAAATGCGTTATTTTAGCTGTTTCTATCATCTCATCGCATAAGCATCCTAATTTGATTTTAACATTCTGAGAAACAAGTGGTTTAAAAAATTTTGTTTTGTACCTAGGATCTAAAAAGGTTGCAATTGTATAAGCATCATCATTTTCCAGGTTTTCAAATCTGTCGTTCATCTCCTTCATTAATGTTTCAGTCATCCTTGAAACTCCCTTAGACTTAACATTTGTTAACACAACTTTCAATGTTGAAACAAGTGGTATCACATCTGACAAACATGATTCAGCTGAACTTATAGTCTTTCTTAGTAATTTTTTACTATCTGCGGATGCGGATATCCAATTGCGGATATTGGAAAAATGATGCGGATATCCGCAGTTGCGGATGCGGATATCCGGTCCACCTCTAATATATATATATATATATATATATATATATATATATATATATATATATATATATATATATATATATATATATATATATATATATATATATATATATATATATATATATAAATAACAAAAAATCTAGACTATTTTGGGAAAATGATCTTTTGCTGAGTGAAAAGGACAAGAGAAAAAGCTTGATCAATTAAGGATTGGCAATGGGTTTATATATATTAAACTCCAATATCCTACAATGAGGAAGGTAAAACGCATGTTGAAAGAAATTAGGAGAAGAAAAAGGGTGGATATCCCTATAGTTTTTTATGATAGAGTGTACAGGAGAGCAAAGAGGAAGGAAAGTTCTAAAGTAAACTTCTCTATGCTTATCAATTCTCACTTTTAATTGTAGACCAGTTTGGCCTACGTACGCCGCATTACAGCTGGCACACTTAAATAAATAAATTAATGAGGATCTGAGAAGCACTGGGTGAGGTTGTGTCTGAAGAAGTATGAATTGAGATGGAGTTAAAATTTATACGAATAAACTCGCCTTGGGGGAATGTAATTTTAAGTATAGTATGAATATTTCTGTTAAGTTGAAATGTAGATGAACGTATATACGAAAGTTTTAAGTATATTTTTTGCTTACGTACAGTAGGAAAATGAAGAGTCGGTCTGAAGATATTAGTGAGAAATTCGTTAATACTTTTTTCCCCCTTTGAATATTAGGAATAAATTAAGATGAAAATGTATTTTAATAAATTCCTTCTCTGTATGGAACATATTTATATAATTAGTGATGGATTGCAAACCATATTTCCTCGTTTGCGGATGTGGATATGGAATTCGTCAAGTGCGGATGCCATCACTAATATTATATATATATAAAATCTTCCTTTCCTCTTTTTATT
>SEYY01019779.1:65000-67461 GCA_009176605.1 Armadillidium nasatum
TTTTTTTTTTAATTTTTTTTTTTTTTTCGGAGAAAATGCAATCATTAATTTAAGTGCATGTTGGCTATTCTACTCCTTCCTTATAATTAAATAAACCTAAAATAAATTTAAATCTAATTTTCTTAATAAAAAATTTCAGTGCTTTTGACCTCTTTACAAATTTTAGGTAACCCCGGCCAGAACCCCGGCCCTGGCCCCGGAAAAATTCCAACCCCGGTCGGTTCCTATATATATATATATATATATATATATATATATATATATATATATATATATATATATATATATATATATATATATATATATATATATATATATATATATATATATATATATATATATACCTCCGGTGGGCAAAGGCCGGAGACCCATCGAATTCCACCGGAGTTGGAAAAATACTATTCTGGTCGAAGCCCATTTGCTTGAGCATAGAAACGTGGGAGCGACGGGAATAATTAAAAAAAGTTTAACAAAACATCTAGAGAAGTTACCCATACAGGTTTCCACATTGGAACTAAGTATGGCTGTGATAAAAAAAAGTATAAGTATCTTAAGAACGGTACTGGGATACCGTTAAGACACCAAAGGACAGAAAATAAGGGGTCATTCTAAGGATTGAGGTTCAATTCAGAATGACTCCATAAAAACCCTTAAAAGGAGTGAAAAAAAAGTAAAATTATTTAAATGTTCTCACTGTTCCTATGAATGTAATTATAGAGGAAACTTAAAAACACACATGCTGACGCATGGAGATAAAACATGGAGATACAACCATCCAGCAAGAGACGGAACATGAGAAAGAAAACCTTAACACCAAAGAAGACCTTGTTATAATAATACAAGAAAAAGATGATCCGCTACTAGACGAAGAACCAACAAGTGAAGAGGAAGAGAGTAACTCTGATATAATCAGTGGAGAGAATGATATGTTAGATATATCTGAAGAAGAAATTCCACCCATAAACTATGCACAAATAAATCCTATAGAAGATATAAATGATGACAGAGAAGAGGAATTTCTGAATATGATAGCGAAATACAGGGACGAAGATATAGTTTTGGGAATGAACCAGAGAAAGAAAGTTAAGAAAATAACAGATTGGAAAAAAATGAATAAATATATTGGTATAACTAACAGGGTACTACCAAGACTGATACCCCCAAATTGCAATATCTCAGACGTGAACAGACTATATTATGCAGCAAGTAGAGCAATAGCAGATGCAATGGGAACTGAAACTACTCAAGAACAAGAACCGTGGAAATTTAGATTACAAAAACAAATAGAAAACCTAAGAAGTGAGATAGGGGTACTAACAATGTTTAGAAGAGGAGAGGTTACAACACAAATAGCAAAAAGCAAAGTTGAAAATATGCTTAATAAAGAAAGAATAAGAAATGGTGATAAACTATCTCACGCGATGGTTAGAAGAAAATTGCTGCTAGCTGCAAAATCTAAAAAACTGAAAAGATACGAAAAGGTAGAAAAAGAGAAAAAACAAAACAGAATGTTCAAGGAAGATCCAGGTAAATTTTACAAAACTGCGGCAGAAACAGGAAGTCGTACCGAAAGTACCATCTATAGAACAGTGTGACAGGTTTTGGAGAAATATATACGAAAATGAAATACATCATAATGAACAGGCAGAATGGATAGAAGAAATAAAAAATCAACCAAGGAATAGGGATATTATAGAAATGAACCACCCGAAGATCGAGAAATCAGAAGTGAGAAACGTTATAAAAAAGACAAACAACTGGAAAGCACCAGGTATCGACAGAGTACAAAATATATGGATAAAAAAGATAACCATTCTTATGGACCCTCTAATAGAATGTTATAACAGAATAATTGAAGGAAATGAAGAGATACCGATGTGGTTCACTACAGGAGAAACAACACTGCTCCCAAAGTCAGACAAAACAGAAGACCCAAGCAAATATAGACCAATCACATGCCTCCCCACACTATATAAAATATTAACAGGCATCATAACTACAAGAATACAAAACCATATCATAAATAATGATATATTAAATGAAGAACAGAAAGGATGCACAAAAAATTCATACGGGACTAAAGAACAACTATTGATTAATAAAATGATTATGGAAAACAGCAGAAAAGCTCAAAAGAATCTATGCATGACATGGATCGACTATAAGAAGGCATATGATAGTGTACCTCATTCATGGATAAAATAAATCATGAAAATTTATAAAATTAATAGAAAAATTGTCAACTTTATTGAAAAAACAATGTCCACCTGGAAAATACGTATGAAACTACCACATGAAAAAGGTATCCTAAAACTAGACGAAATAAAAATAAGAAGGGGAATATTTCAAGGTGACACCATGTCCCCTCTATTATTTGTACTGGCACTGAACCCTCTAAATAGTATAATAAACAACTTAAGAAATGGATATAGAGTTAACCCAAGGAATGAAAAAAAATCTA
>SEYY01019780.1:0-2500 GCA_009176605.1 Armadillidium nasatum
ATATATATATATATATATATATATATATATAATATATTATATATATATATATATATATATATATATATATATATATAACTATAGTATATATATATATATATATATATATATATATATATATATATATATATATATATATATATATATATATATATATATATATATATATATATATATATATATATATATATATATATATATATATATATATATATATATATATATATATATATATATATATATATATATATATATATATATATAATAACATATCATAATCATTTGTATTTTCTTTCTTCTATATTGGTAACATTAAAGATTACTATTTTCCCATATATATTCTGAAATTGATTTACAATTATTTCTTTTATTATGAATCTTGGTATTCATTTTTACCTATTTTTTCCATTTTTCCTTTATATTACCAAAAAAATTCTTTTGCATTATGTTTTTAATAATTTCCTTTTTCTCTATTTATCCTCCTATAATATATGATATTTTATAACATATATTCTTTTTTCAATTTATTTTCTATTGTATTTATGCATTTGCTCTTTTATTATAATTTTTTTTTTGTCTTGATTATTCATACTTTATTAGAATGTTCTTATTTCTCTATACCAAAATTACCTGAAAAAATCTCCCATTTAAATTTAATCACATATGAATATGCGTTCAAGTAAGAAATTTGTTAAACTTTTATATGAATTTCCAGAGAGATTGTTCTTTAAAATATATATATAATAATTTTTTCCTCTTCTGATATTCATTTCTTTTCATAGAGCTTAGAGGTTTAAATATTATATTCGATATATTGCTTTTACTATGATAACACTTAAAACGGTTTTAAGTACAAAAATTGCATTGTTTCTGAATAGTTGTTGTTTTTTATTATAATTGGATAATAACTGCCTAATTATTTTTCAATAGGCAAAACGTTTCTTTGAAATTTAAAGCTATGATATCAACAATTGTAATTTTGACATTTTCGTTAAGGACATATTATGAATTACTACTTGATGTATTTTAATTTTTAAATCATAAGTTAAAAAGTAAAGAATACAAAAATGCTGGGTATTTTGTTTAACAGATTCAATATAATGGCATACATAACCCGATACATGGAGTTTGAATGTGTGAAAGAAAATGTAAGTTATGAAACAAAAGATGGAAGAATGTTCTTGCATTTCCCTGTGGAGAAGAATGATCATAAAGGTTAATGTACAGTGAACTAATTAGGCAAAGAAATTTTCTGAGCATACAAAATAAAATTGAATAAAATAAAATAAAATAAAAATTATAGCTTTTTTCAGCATAATGAGGAATTCTTTTTTATTTCGGTATTAAAGAGCATTCAACAGATTGAAAACTCAATATTACTTTCCTATTTAATAGGTAAAAAGAGAAAGTCTTTAATTAAAAAGTCAACCTCAAGACGAAATTCCCAAAGCTTTATAAACTTAAGAAGCAACATTATAACTTTCAGGAGCCTTCTACATCTTCCGTGGACAGTTTCGAACATTCTGGAACGTCATGGTTTGCATTTTCTGTGATTTTGCCCACATGCTCATTTACCAAACATAAGTGTAGGCACTGGTATTGTTACCAGTCGGCTAAAGAGTATTGGAAAACCGTGTTCAATTTTATGATCCAATATTTTTGTATCAATGATTTAAGTTCAATCAATTGATAGAGTAAAGAAGCTTCATGAATGAGTAGATCTAATTGCTTTTCTAAAAGATCTATATTCCATTTGTACTCTTTCTTTTAATCATAATGTCTCAAAATAAAAGTGTATGGTCGAAGAATCTGGAAAGATTTCAAGAATCAAATAGGAAAAGAAGAATTATTCAATTAGAGAACGTTCACCGGAAAACAACAGCAGAATGCCAATCAAACTCACAACTGATGGTTGCTATGTCTTTCCTGAAGCATTCATCAAATGTAATAAAGAACGTTTGAAGGAAATTCTCGAAATAAATGACATTAAATTAATTCGTACTCTATGTGTATATAGGGAAATCTATATTTTCGTTACAGGTAACCTTTTTCAAACACTAAATCAAATTAATATCTCTTCCATTACTTTTTTTAACCAAATTCATTCGATTTGTGTCACAGAAAATCATAACCCTTATATATATATATATATATATATATATATATATATATATATATATATATATATATATATATATATATATATATATATATATATATATATATATATATATATATATATATATATATATATATATATATATATATATATATATATATATATATATAAGAAAAATTCCAAAATAAAATTACAGATCATTGTTTAATATATTAAATAAATAAATATATTTAAATAAATAAATTCATTTACATGAAAAAAGAGCAAATTCACTTCACTGTGTCTGTAACAGTGTAAACTAAAAGAAGTTGGGAAACCAAGGGAAAGATGGTGTAAATAAATGCTTAAAAAGTCTTGAGCTGCTTCTGAACAGATAAAAGT
>SEYY01019780.1:7500-10000 GCA_009176605.1 Armadillidium nasatum
ATATTTTCAATGTCATTGGGAAATAAAAAATAGGTGAAATTCCTCTCAAATTTACAAAATTATTCTGCGAAAATATGTTTAAAAAAAGCACTCACACAAACTTACGAAGATATATATTCATTTATCAAAAAAATATAAAATGGTAAAAATGTTTAAGTGTATGTGTGTGCAATCTGTAATTTATAATGGGTGTGAAACTTCGATGATAAATGCTGAGGCGAGGAAAAGTATGAAATGTTTTTGAGATGAAGGGTCTGAGGAAAGATGTGGTGTGAAGGATGGATAGGATTAGAAAAAAATATCAAAGATATGTTGATGGAGGAAGGGAGTGATAGATATTGCTGATTAGGATTTAAGAAGATGATTTACACATGTATGTAGAATGGATGAGGAAAGAAAGATAGAAAGAGTACTTAGATATGAGGTGGAAGGGAGACGGGGGATAAAATATAGGGGTGAGAACGTTTGTAAACGGAATTGTGGCAGCATAACTCCAAGAGAGTGGGAAAGATGAAAATGTGAATATATATATATATATATATATATATATATAATATATATATATATATATATATATATATATATATATATATATATATATATATATATATATATATATATATTATATAATTATAAATAAAATAAAATTCTTTAATATATGAAAAATAAAAAAAATTTATATAAATTAATATATTTGCATGGAAAAGAGTAAATTTATTTCACTGTGTCTGTAAGACTAGAAATTAAAAGAACATTAGAAACTAAGAGAAACAAAACGTAAATAAATACTTAAAAATTCTTGAAGGCAAAGTTTCGAAAAGAATTTTGTATGAAAAAGTTCAAAAATTTTATAATAAAGGCTCAAGACAATTGAAGATGAAATTATTTATTAAGTAAATTAATTGAAATCATGTGAAAAAATTTTAAGGATCCTTTTATATATATATATAATATATATATATATATATATATATATATATATATATATATATTATATATATATATATATATATATATATATATATATCCAATTATACAAAAAAAATACAAAAAAGAGTCAGAGTTTTAAATTAGAATCCAACTTTATGAAGACAGTAGTATATTTTAAATGAAACATTTGTATGAAAGTCCGTAGAATTAATCTGTAATTTTTTTAATAATAATAATTCAGGTCCCATTTGTTCCAACATTATTATTTTGTTTTTTGCAATTTTTCCTTCTTTTTTACAATTTTTTTAATATTTTTATTTTATTTTTAAGAGTTCATCATATATATTTTTTAATCTTTCTTAATTATGTCTTTGTTTCTTTTTTTTTTTTTTTTACTTTTTTTAAATAAAATTTTATGCATTCTTTCATTTGCACTTCTTTATTTTGGTGCATGGGAAATATACATATATTATTTCTTAATGAAAAGTTAGTCCGATAATGTATTGCATATAATAAATATGCAATAAAAAATGGGTCAAATTCTCTTCAAATAAACAAAATCATTATATATATTATATATATGTATAAATATAATATATTATATATATATATATATATATATATATATATATATATATATATATATATATTATATATATTATATAATATAATATACAACAAATTAAGATATTTGTTTGCAATCTGTAATATATGGGTGTTAAACTTCGATAATAAATACTCAGGCGAGGAAAAGTTTGAATGTTTTTGAGATGATAGGATTGAAAACGATATGTCGGGTGAAGGATGGATAGGATTAGAAATAAAAAAAATATGACAGATGTGTGGATGGAAGAGGTGAGTGATAGATACAAAGGATTGGGGTTTACTAAGATGATTTCGACATGTATGCAGAATGGATGAGGATTTGAAATTGGGCAAAGTGTTTTGATATGTGGTGGAGGAGGAAGGGGGATAAAATATAGGAGTGAGTACGTTTGTGACGGAATTGTGGCAGCATAACTCTAGGAGAGTGGGAAAGATGATATATATATATATATATATATATATATATATATATATATATATATATATATATATATATATATATATATATATATATATATATATATATATATATATATATATATATATTATAATATATATATATATATATATATATATATATATTATATATATATATATATATATATATATATATATATTATATATAATATATATATATATATATAAAGGAAAAAAACTCCAGAAGTTATTTTAATATATTAAATCAAAAATTTTTACATATATTAAAAATATTTTCATGAAAAAGAGCAAATTTAATTCACTGTGTCTGTATGAGTAGGAATTAAAAGAAGTTTGGAGACTAAGAGAAAGAAAACGTAAATAAATACATAAAAATTCTTGAAATCAAAGTTTGGAAGTGAATTTCGAAAGAAAAATTTCACCAATTGTATAATATATGCTAAAGACAATTGAAGAGATATTATTAATAAAATTAATTGAATCATATGAATAAATTTAAATTATCCTTATGAAGCCAAAATTTTGT
>SEYY01019780.1:30000-37500 GCA_009176605.1 Armadillidium nasatum
TTTTATTTTATATTTAATTATAGTACATTCAGTACAGACGTTTTTAAATTATGTAATTTAATAATTAAAAAACACTGAGAAATATACTTTAAAATCTACATTATAAATTATATATTTAAATTTCCAAGATTTAGAATTTATCCTGTAATTTGAAAATTAAATAATTAAAAAAGTAATAAAAAAGATTTACATTCTAAATGAAGATTATAATTTAATATAATGAAAGCAAACATTATAAGGAACACAAAACAAGAATAAAATTTTAAGTTTAAAGAACAATAAACAAGCAATTAAAATTTTAATTATGCTTCTTCGTTCTTGTTCAGATTCTTGAATGACTTTATTTGCTTTCTTGATAGTAAATAAGGGAGTGTGAATTATTCAAGTAAACAAGTACTTGAAATGACAGACAAACACATACACACGGAGCTAACAAATGCAAAACAAACAAACATATAAGCTCATCGTTAACAGATACACACATTAACGGTACAAGAAAAGATGTGAATGCTGAAGTGAAGGAATACATGTGTATGAAGAAGTAAATACGAAGGTACTATGTGCATATCAATAGGGTTGATAATTACATATCGTAGCATTGCATTACATAGCATGCATAATATAACGACATAAGCTATCATAACTTAACCTAACCTAACCTAACCTAACCTAACCTAACCTAACCTAACCTAACCTAACCTAACAATACAACATAACATAACAATATAACGTAACATAAAATATACATGTAGGTATATATTAACATGTATTAGTACTATGTATGCACAGTATATTTCTATATAACAAGAATAAGTGCTTGATAGGAAACATAAAAAAAATTGAATACCGAAACAGAGAAATACTGTTCGTACTTTTTATTTTAACAAAAAATGTATGCGTCCTAATAGAAAGTAAAGGTAAGAAAATTCAAACAAAAATGTAACAGGATTCAACAAACAGTAAATGCATGAAACCACGAATAAACACATATTCATCACAAGTACCTTTTGATAAACAAGAACAAACTCACGGAAAACAAATACATAAATAAAAATCAAACAATTAAAAATAATTACTAAAAAAATGTAGAAGCATAAAAGGAGAAAAAATGTCTTATTTGTTTGAAAAGGTAAAATAAATATAAACATAAGAATATTTTGCAAAACTACAAAAGAAAAATTTACATATTTGGAGGGAGAAAAAAAAACAGATTATTAGTAAAAAACAAACAAAGTTTAGAAAGCAAACCCAAGCGCTTGCAAAGTAAGGCTGAGCGTGCGTAAATGAACAAGAGTACACAAGGTTTAAAAGCAAACAGCATTAATTGTTTTCCATCAAAGGAAACTATTCTCCAGCTGACAAGAATGATATTTTGAGGCCAGACACAAAAATAAAGGAAAAGAAAGGAAAAATATATTATATCAGAACAAGGAAATGAAAAGTTCAAAAAAGTTTGTGAGAGAACAGAGGAAGATAGACAAAAACAGAAATATATAAACTACTTTGTTAACCAATAATATTAAACAAAAACAATAAAATAATTCGTAAATAATAATAATTTTAACTATAGAAATAACAAACACCTTTCAAGCATTGAAATTAAAAAAATGTAAGGTAAAATATCGATAATTGAATTTGAGAAAACTAAATAATAATAATAATAATAATAATAATAATAATAATAATAATAATAATAATAATAATAATAATAATAATAATAATAATAATAATAATAATAATAATAATAATAATAATAATAATAATAATAATAATAATAATAATAATAATAATAATAAAATACTTTTATTAATAATAATAATAAAATAGTTTAAAATAATTTTAATACAATATATTTTGAAATCATATATACTTAATAAAACAATTATTTTTTTCAATTTCATAATTGTTATTATTAAAATTGTTATTATTAATTTTTCTTTTTACCTTTGGTGGGCAAAAGTAAGAGACCTACTAAATTTTCACCAGAGAAAGGAACAAATTTGGATCCTGGTCAGATTATAGGCCGACATGTCTCGAGACACGGTGCTTGAAAGTGTGAAAGTCTTAGGAAATTGGGAAAATAGATGACGGGAGAGTGTTCCAGACTTTACCAGTAGAGTGTACGTAAGATTCAGCATGGCGGTTAAGTCTTGGGTCGGAGAGTTGGACAGAGAAAGTATGAGACTGTGTAGAAAGACGTGTCGCACGAGCTCTTCTCAAAGGAGGATGTATGCGACGAGAGATTTGAGAAGAGCAGTGTCCGTTGTGATATCGATAGTATAGAGAAAGTGAGGCAACAATTCGATGGGCAGAAAGAGATTGGAGAAAACTAGTGAGAGTAGGAGAGTTGATAAGACGAAAAGCCAGGAGAGCTGTATGAGTGGAACCATCCCAGATGTACGAGGCGTACTCATACAGGAGCGAAGAATACCCCTATACAGAGCAAGCAACTGGGATGGTGTGAAGAAGTTCTGAAGACGTCCTTAAGCACCCAACCTCTTAGAAGCTTGTTTAGAAAGGGAAGTAATATGATCTTTCCAAGAAAGATCACGAGAAAAAGAAACACTAAGAATATTAAGGAGAGATGAAGGTTAGAGCTGTTCGTTTTCGAAGAAGATATCATAGTTGTATGGAAGACTGTGTCGAGTAGAGAGATGGAGGATTTGAGTTTTTGAGGCATTTAAAACGACCATGTTTCTCTGCCCCAATTTGAAATGAGAGATAGATCAGAGGTTAATTGTCCAAGGTTACTCTTATTACGTCTATTAAGTGCTGTTGGGAGAGCGCCTTTCAAACTGAAAAAAGTAATGAAGGGTGAAGTCATCGACAAAGGAGTGAATAGAAGATGAAATAATAGAGAGAATATCATTAATGAAAAAACGAAGGTTTTGGGAATAGGACGGATCATTGAGGAACACCACTATTAATAGATTTATAGGATGAACGGTGGCTGTCTACAACAGCTGCTATAGAACGACCAGAAAGGAAATCAGAGAGAAGGCGAAAGAGAGAAAGATAGATTCCGAAAGAGAGAAGTTTGGAAATTAAAGCTTTGTGCCAGACTCTATCTAAAGCTTTCGATATGTCTAGCGCGACAGCAAAAGATTCACCGAAATGCCGAAGAGCGGAGGACCAAGAGTTAGAGAGAAGGGAAAGAATATCATCATTAGTGCGTTTCTTACGAAACCCATAATGACAATCAGAGATAAGATTAGAGAAACAAGATGTTTCCAAATCTTCCTGTTAAGGATAGATACGAGAACTTTAGAGGTTAATAAAATTAGATGATAGTTAGAGGGTTAAGATGGGTCCCCCTTCTTCTGCATAGGATGAATGAGCCCACGTTTCCAGCAAGAAGGAAAAGTTGAAACAGAAAGACAAAGACGAAATAGTTTACCAATGCAGGGTACAATTACTATTATTATTATTATTATTATTATTATTATTATTATTATTATTATTATTATTATTATTATTATTATTTTATTATTATTATTATTATTATTATTATTATTATTATTATTATTATTATTATTATTACAATTTCTATTTATGTTCTAATTTTTACGATTCATATTACTATTATTATTTTTATGATTAATATTATTAGTTATTATTAATGATTATTATTTTTCCTTATTAAAATTATTATTAAATATCACTACTACTCTAATTATTAGTTATTTTTATATTATTATTATTATTTATTATTTTTAAAATTATTAATTTTCTAATTTTTAGAATTTTCATTATTCTTATTACTTATTATTATTTTTAATTATTATTAAATTATTATTAATTTTTTAACATTATTATTTTTTCTAATTTTACTTCTATAATTATTTTTAACTTTTATTATTATTATAACTATTATTATTTTTTTAAATTATTATTATTATTATTATTATTATTATTATTATTATTTATTATTATTATTATTATTATTAATATTATTATTATTTTTATAATTGTTCTTATTATTATTGTTATTTTTATTATCATTATTATTATTATTATTATTATTATTATTATTATTATTATTATTATTATTATTATTATTACTATTTGAAGAGGTTTTAATGGGTGAATGGCTAATATAAATGGTTTATTATACACTACAGAAATGTGTGTAAGAAAATCAGCACAAGTTATACAGTATTAAAATGAGCAGATTTGAAATGAGTAGAAAAATGCTAGGGATGAGTTATCGGTGTTTGAATGGATAGGTTTAGGTAATTAGCTGAGAAAATATTTAGTGAAAAATATGAATAGAGTAGGAAACGTAACAGAGGTCTGATGAAGACCACTATTAAGAGGAAAGAAAGAAGAGTTCGCCCCATCATAACAGACGAAATTGAACGATTAGAAAAGCTAGACATAGGTAAGCAATGAGAAGGACGAATCCCATGGGATGGGAGCTTGGAAAGTAGTTACGCATGCGCATGCCATGCTCGCTCAAATGCCTTAGAAATGTCATGTTCTGCCACGTAAGTCTCCCCATGGTCGCCTAATGGCAAAAAAGCATAAATCTGTGAGATTGGAGAGTATTTCACCAATAGACCTCAAGCGCCGAGAACAATAATGATGATTAAAAAGAAGGTAATGGGATTCCAGATAATCTAAGAAATGGGAGTTTAGAAGGGTTTCAAAGATCTTAGACAAGATATAAGTGAGAGCTATTGCGCTGAAGCTTGGAGGATCAGAGCAGCTACCTTTTTCGGAATAGGCTGGATTAATAGGAGCTTCCAACACTGAGAAAAAGTACTAAATTACTAGTATTGAGGCATTGAGTGAATATTTGAACGAGGGATGGAGCCAACTCAGAAGAACACTCACTTAAAACTTGGTGAGGAATGCCATCAGGGCAGCTTGCCTTATTAACGTTCATAGATTTTAAGAAGCCCATGCACCCTATCAAATGTAATCACAAATAAAGGCATGGAAAATCTGAGAGGAGAATAAGTAGGAGGAGGATAACCAGCGTTGTCAATGGATGAATTAGAGAAGAATATTAGGCCAAATAGAATAAATAAAGTTTAGTAGTACTATATATCCTAAGCCTTCTTTATATTATGATTTAAATTTCCAAATTAAAAGACTTGAAGATAATAAAAATATGTTCTTGCTACTTTCTATCTACACTTTAAACTCTAATTTGAAAATGTGTCTTGTCTTTGTATTCCAAAATCTACTTTAAAAGGGGAAAATGATCACCTATTATTTTGTTCCCATCTTCTATTTAATACATTCTATGAAACAATTTTAATAGCCAATTTCTATCTGTTCTACGCTTTTAATTGGTTTCCATCCTTTCACACATAAATACTTAATAAAATTGACTCTTCTGAAAGGAAATTCAATCTAAAATACAAAGAGTTATATTTTAGGACAAAATTGTTAACTTCAGTTTTAATATACCATAGGCCATTTTGAAATATATTCAACACAATTTTATTTACCAAGTGTTCTGAAATATATAAATTTTATATCTTTTTAGTTTTTCTACTCTTCTCAAATTTCAAAATTAATGTTTATTTTGCCACTTATATTTTATATTATAATTATTTAATAATAGTAGCCTCTATATACACTATTAGAATCTCTTGTAAAGGAGAAGTTGAGATAATGTTTATTAAATCTATTATTCTGTTCTAAGAAGTAAAAAAAAAAAAAAAAAAAAAAAAAGGTGAATCATTCTACACTAAAGTTACCTTTTTCTCTAAAATGCATATTTTAAAAAGTTTATCTCTTATTTATATGGAATCAAATTCATTTCAACAGTATCTTTTTCATTGTTTTTCATTGCAAACATTTGTATCAAACACTTTTAACCAGGAAAGGAACACATCCAACGCTTGAGACATTTTACTCGAAAGATCCTTTTTTAAGACTAATAAAAGTTTCTTCTATATCTTCAAGAACTTCGTTTTGTGAATTGCTTGAAAACCGAACAATTTTTAAATAAGTTATAGCAAAAATCTATTCTTTAAAAAATTTCCTAATAATGAAAAATTAAATACTAATTATTATATTATCATTCATATTTTCTTTTTAAATATTACAGCAATAATAAAAGATTAAAGTTATATTTACAAAAATGATAGTTTGTTTGTCATATTAACGTAAATGAAAAGCCTCAATTCAAACCTCATTGAAAGCAGTCTTTCATCGATCATTCTTATTTGCTTTCGAAATTTGAAACCAATAAATCAAGTAACATTAGAATCATTAGTGTGTTTATATATATATATATATATATATATATATATATATATATATATATATATATATATATATATATATATATATATATATATATATATATATATATATATATATATATATATATATATATATATATATATATATATATATATATATATATATATATATATATATATATATATATATATATATATATATATATATATATATATATATATATATATATATATATATATATATATATATATATATATATATATATATATATATATATATATATATATATATATATATATATATATATATATATATATATATATATATATATATATATATATATATATATATATATATATATATATATATATATATATATATATATATATATATATATATATATATATATATATATATATATATATATATATATATATATATATATATATATATATATATATATATATATATATATATATATATATATATATATATATATATATATATATATATATATATATATATATTATATATATATATATATATATATATATATACTATTCCACATATATATTCACTCTCTTAGGGTGGTGCCCGCCATGATTCTTTCACACACATACATATATACCACACCTTTCACCCCCTCACCACAGCTCTCTATCTCCCTCTGTCCTCAGCAACTCTCCAGTCCTCCAGTCCAAAGTCAAACCCCTCCCACTTAAAATTTCCCTCACACCATCAATTCATCTCTTTTCTCCCTCTACTTCCCTCAACCTCGTATTTAAGTATTCCTCACACTATTCTTTCATCACCCATTCTACGCACATGCCCAATCCACCTTAGTACACCTTCCTCTACTCTATCAACCATTACCTTTCTCCACCCATATATTTCCTTTATTCTTTCTTTTTCTGATCCTATCTACCCTTCTCAAACCACATATCGCTTTCAATCCCTTCATTTCAAATACTTTTAATCATTTCCTCACCTGAGCATTCATCATCCATGTTTCACATCCATATATTACAGATGGCAAATATATACACTCAAACATTCGTACTTTAATTTCTTTTGACGTTTTCCCTTTCTTCCATACCGCTTAATCCCCCAACACTTTTATTCCTTCCACCACTATTTTTTATTTCCTTTTCACTATTCCCCCTTTTCTTTCACCTACTCCACTCTTTCCCCACCCACTTCTATTCCTCCATTCCTCCTTTCTCAAAACCAACCCCTCACCTAAAATCCTCATTACTTTACTTTTGCTGGATTTATCCA
>SEYY01019780.1:42500-45000 GCA_009176605.1 Armadillidium nasatum
TAATAATAAATAATAATAATAATAATAATAATAATAATAATAATAATAATAATAATAATAATAATAATAATAATAATAATAATAATAATAATAATAAGCAATAGTAATAATAATAATGGGATTAAAATAGTAATAAAATTAATAATAATAATAGTAGTAAAAATTTTTTATAAATACAAAAATGTCAATGAATTAATAATAATAATAATAATAATAATAATAATAATAATAATAATAATAATAATAATAAAACACTACTACTAATAATAAAATTATTACAAAAGAAGGCTAGCGACTGTGCGATGGCAGTACACTTCCTCCTCGAATATTCGAACCATGGAACTAATTGTTGTAAGACCGACACGCAAATAATAATAATAATAATAGTAATAATAATAATAATTAATGTAATAATGAAATATTTAAGAGAAAAAATATGAAACGAAAAAATAAAGTCAAGACAGTTAACTAATTAATTAATAAAAAATACTATAAAAATAAGTAATTATTTTTAAAAAAATATAAAAATTAAATAAAGAATTTATGGAAAAAAATCTAATAAAATAAGAAATTTTTTACTATGAAATTTTAATCAAATAAAAATTAAAAAATTAAAATATAAATTTAAATAAACTCATTAAATCTTCTAATTAAAATGTTAGTTAAAAAAAGAAGAAAAACAAGAACAAGAATAATAAGATCAAGAAGAACAATAAGAATAGGAATAGAAAAAGAATACAAACAAGAAGAAAAGGAAGCAGAACAAAAAGAAAAAGAAGCAGAAGAACAAAAACAATAGTAATAAGATCAAGAACAATAAGAATATGATAGGAAAAAGAATACAAACAAGAAGAAAAAGAAGCAGTATAAAAAGAAAAAGAAGAAGAATAATAAGAATAACAAGAGTAATAAGATCAAGAACAATAAGAATATGAATACAAAAAAAGAATACAAACAAGAAGAAAAAGAAACAGAAGAATAAGAAAAAGAAGCAGAATAAAAAGAAAAAGAAACAGAAGAATAAGAAGGAGAAGAAGAAGAAAAATGTTGATTTTTAGTCCTGTCTTGATTCAGCTTTATTTAATTCTACACACTAAGGAAAAAATTTATGTTCCATTTGGTCATTAAATGAGCAATAAAATTGCTTAATGAGAGTTGAATGTGTTTTTGGTATTACTATTCTTTATTAACATACAATTGTTTGTAAATTGTTTAAACTTTGGTTTAATCTGAAAATCATTTTCATTACTGTGATAAACATTAAAGATAAATGTAATGTGTATAATAAATAATTAAACAAACCTTATTTTTTATTTTTTCCTATTTCTGTTAGATTTAACACCAAGAATACATAAATGTCGTGAATGATAAATGTCATAAATTTATGAATAAATAAATGTTAACGAAACATTGTGTGTTACAAAATACTGAAAATAAGCTATCGATCATAAAATATGGAACCAAAAATTCTAAATTATTTAAACTTATAATTTAAATATAGCACTTGAATGTCAAAAGAATATTAGTTCCGTTTATTGATTGCTCACTGACACCTTCCAAATTCGATAAACGTGACTTTAGATATCATCACGTACGATATAAATATCGTCACAATAACATTACACACACACACACACACACACACACTAAATAAGATATAACTTTGAATCCTTTGAATTTCATTCCTTACTACACAGAGTATCCAAATTTCTTCCAATGAAGAAATTTCAATAGTAAGAGTCATCTTTGTGAGGAATACATTTTCTTATTATTATTATTATTATTATTATTATTATTATTATTATTATTATTATTATTCATGAATATTTTCTACTTCAAATTTGGATTTTTTTTTTAAAAAGTTTACAATAATATCTAAAATTGATGATTTTATTTTCATAATCAGACGATTTTTTTTTTTGTTCTTGGGCATACGAGAAATAATTATTTTTCAGTTGAGTTGAGGATTATGAAAATAAAATCATGAAGAACATTAGGAAGAAAATATGTTGAAAAATATTATGAAAATAAAATCATGAAGTCACTGCTGAAATTTCTTCTTTGGAAGAAATTTTGAATCTCTGTGTATCATTTATAAGAATAACAATATAAATCCTTGAAATGAAAGTATTAATACCAGTAAGAGAACAAGTCTTGAGGATTTACTATTAATTCAACAAATAAGTGGTCGCATCCTACAATGAGTGAGTCAATTACCCTCTAGGTTATTTTCATTATTGCTATTATTATTGTTATTATTGTTATTATTTATTATAAATTATTATTTGTTAAAAATTATTATTTATTATAATTATTATTTTTTATTAATAGATTATAGTAATTATTCTAATTATTATTGTCATCATTGAAAAAATTGAGAAATTATTATTTATTAATATTATTATTATTATTATTATTATTATTATTATTATTAATAATTATTATTATTATTATTATTATTAAACATAAAAGAAAGAAATAAATATTAAAAAAACATCAA
>SEYY01019780.1:52500-53803 GCA_009176605.1 Armadillidium nasatum
AATAATATATATATAATATAATATAATATAATAAATAATAATAATAATAATAATAAATAAAAATAATAATAATAATAATAATAATAATAATAATCAATATACTAAATTGAAGAATTTAAAGGATCAGCTGCATTTGACAATTAAATTTAATGATTTTTTTTATTATTTTTTTTTTTAAATAGGTGAAAAAAAGACTGACGAAAAAAAACGTGGAAAAAATAAAAAATACGAAATTTTCTTTAAAATGAGAGTGGGAGGTGGGGGAGGGGGTAATGGGGGATAAGTGAAATTGAAAGAGGGGGGGTTTTAAAGGTGGAGGGAAGGAAAAAGTGAAATCAAGCATTTGGCATGAATTATGACCTGTTTTAAGCCAATTTTTTTCTTTTTAGTAATGTAAAATGTCAGAGTGTCGGAGAGAAATGTCATGGATTGAGAGTAAAAAAAGAGTTGGAAGTTGAAAAAGAGGTTTAAAATGAAGAAGAAGAAGAGAGACATTGAGAGAACGAAACTATGAGAGAAAAAGAGAAAGAGAGTTTCTAATAAATATTGAGAAAGATTTTTATGAAAGGAAAAATACTGAATGATGGGAAGAGGATCGTAAGGAGCATATAGAATGAATAAGAGTTATTTTAAAAGTTTTTTAACAATTGAAGAGAAAAAAATGATAAAAAGAAATAATAGCAGAGAGAGAGAGAGAGAGAGAGAGAGAGAGAGAGAGAGAGAGATTCATTTCTTTATAAAAAAAAAATTAATTTAAAAATGTCTTATTTGTTAATAATATTACAATTTAAAAAAAAAAAAAAAAAAAATCTTTTATTATTTTAGCTAAATTTTGTCAAATAAAGTTCAGGTATAGAAGATCAAGAAGAATGCCAAATACAATTCTAGAATCGGTCATCTAGAAAGAACCAAAGTGTGTTCTAAAATAGAATATCTAGAAAAGTATATGGGAGAGTTGTAAAATAGAATGGCAAGAAACTACTAAATATAGAACTAGAATAGGTGGATTAGGAAACTAGAGAAAAGAACAAAAATTGAGTTCTAGAATAGAAGGGTGATTTCTAGAAAACTTTAGCTTTAAAAAAATGAAAATAGATGGGAAGATTAAAGACTTGAAAAATAAATTTAAAAACAATATACAAATAAGAAGAAACTGCTTCTAATAATACATTAATTAAAAAAAAATACTCCACTAAAATGTCCTAACCAAACATAGGTCTAACGGAATATATCAATGCAGATTTGAAAAATGAAAAAACCCATCCTTTAAGAAAGAAAATACAAATAATAAGAGAATATTTCT
>SEYY01019781.1:7500-10000 GCA_009176605.1 Armadillidium nasatum
TAGAACTATTAAAATATTAATACTAATAATAAAATTAATGAAGAATTTTTTATAGTAAAATATAATTAAAATAACTTTTGATCACTGAAATGCTCATTAATTAATTCTGTCTTACTCTTAAATTTATAATAATAGTTTAGCAAATTTCTTATTTTTTATCAATTTTTTAGTAGTAGTTCCTAAAAAAATTTTATTCAATGTAAATCAAAAGTTGTTAAACTAACTCAAAAAAATTACTCATCAAATGTGAGTTCGTGTTAAAAAATAAAATATAATAAAATAAAAAATAAAAAAATTCTCAAATTTGAATTAATTTTGTATCAAATTTCTTAAACTTGAGTTAATTGTATATCAAATTCCTGAAATTTGAATTAATTTTAGATCAAATTCCTCAAAATTAGAGTTCATTTAATTAAATTTTTCAAATTTGAATTAATTTTACAAACAATTCCTCAAATTTGAGTTAATTTTAGATCAGAGTTCTCATATTAGATTCATTTTGATCAAACTTTCTCAAATTTAATTTAACTCCCTCGTACATTTAGTATAGCAACATTAATTTTTATATCTATGGATTAAATAATTTTTACTTAATTTCAGATTTACAAAATTTTTTTGTTTTTTTTAATATATACAAAATTATATTAGTGATTAGTGTTCGTAATTATACAGTACAAAGGAAAGGATGAGAAAAAGAACTATTATTTCTATTTAAAGTTTAGACAAAATGCACCATTTTGGAATATTGATCTGTAACTTTCATACTAATTTTTAATTCAAATTCGGACACCTTTAAAAAAAGAAGTTTTTCTATACGATGTTTGTGACATGGAAAAGTGTTTTTTTTTTCATGAAACAAGATGTTTTTGATCACTCTTTAATTAAATAATATGGCAAAGAAGCCCAAGAAATGTTTTTTGTTCTAGCTCTTCTTGAAACCTTGTGGCTCCACAGGCTCTGACTGAGGATTCACGATCCTTCTTCAAATTACCTAATTTTGATAACCTCATATATATAATATATAATATATATATATATAATATATATATATATATATATATATATATATATATATATATATATATATATATATATATATAATATATATATATATATATATCCGGTGGGTAAAGGCCGGAGGCCTATAAAATTCCACCGAAGTTGGGAAAAACATATCTTGGCCGATAGAGGCCGACATGTCCAGATACACGGCGTTTGAAAGTATGTAAGTCAAAGGAAGTTGGGAAAACAGATAAAGAGAGTGTGTTCCAGACTTTACCAGTAGAGTATATGTAAGATTGAGCAAAGCGGTTAAGTCTGGGGTCGGAGAGTTGGACAGAGCAAGAATGAAACTGTGTAGAGAGGCTTGTCGCACGAGCTCTTCTCAGTGGAGGACGTATGCGACGAGAGAGCTCAGAAGAGCAGTGTCCGTTGTAATGGTGATAGTGAAGAGAGAGTGAGGCAATAATTCGACGGACAGAAAGGGATTGGAGAGAGTTGGTAAGAGCAGGAGAGCTGAGGTGAGAAAACCCTTAGACTCCACCTTCTCAAGGAGAACTGTATGAGTGGAATCACCTCAGATGGGAGAAGCATTCTCCATAAAGGGGCGAACAACACCCCTATAAAGAGCAAGCAACTTTGACTTTGAAGCAAGTAATTTTGAAGGTGTCTCAAGACACCAAATCTCTTAGAAGCCTGTTTAGAAAGAGAAGTAATGTGATTTTTCCAAGAAAGATCACGAGAAAAGGGTACGCCGAAAATATTAAGAACAGATGAAGGTTTGAGTTGTGTGTCTTCGAAGAAGACTTCATAGTTGTGTGGAAGATTGTGTCGAGTAGTGAGTTGGGGGAACTGAGTTTTTTGAGGCACTGAAAACAAACATGTTTTCTCTGCCCCAATTTGAAATACGTGAAAGATTAGAGGTTAGTTGCTCCAAGGCTACCCTTCTCGAATCTATCAACTGCTGTTGGGAGGGACGTCTTTCAAATTGGAGGGAGTAATGAAGGGTGGAGTCATCATCATAGGAGTGGATAGAAGATGAGATAATAGAGAGAAGGTCCTTAATAAAAAGCAAAAAAAGTGTTGGGGATAGGACAGAACCCTGAGGAGCACCACTATTAATAGCTTTAAAGGAAGAACGGTGGCCGTCTACAACAGTTGCTATAGAAGGACCAGAAAGAAAATTAGTGAGAAGGTCACAGAGAAAAAGATAGATACCAAAAGAGGGAAGTTTAGAAATCAGAACTTTGTGCCTAACTCCATCAAAGGCTTTCGATATGTTCAGCGCGACAGAAAAGGATTCACCTAAATGCCGAAGAGCGAAGGACCGGGAGTTAGAGAGAAGGAAAAGAAGATCATAAGTTGAGTGTTGCTTACGAAAGCCATACTTTCTATCAGAGATAAGATTAGAAGAATTGAGATGTTTCCAAATCTTTCTGTTATGGATGGATTTGAAAACTTTAGAAAGAACGAAGAACAAAGAAATGGGACGGTTGTTGTT
>SEYY01019781.1:45000-50000 GCA_009176605.1 Armadillidium nasatum
ATGTGATATTTTTGGATGAGACAAAGGAAAATTTGAAGTATTGGTGGATGAGTTTGTAAAGGGTTGTCATGATTTGGGCTTAAGAGTAAATGTGGGTAAGAGAAAGCGCTGTGGATGAAAAATGCGGATGGAAGTGAGATGGGTGTGGATGAGGGAGATGATTTACAAATTAAAGTGGGTAGGAGGAGATCGGAGCTAGTCACTTTCTTTAAGTATCTTGGGGTGATTTTTGGAAAGGGTGATGTTTTTATGGGTGATGAAGTTGGTCATAGAATAGGAGAAAGGGAGAAGTTGCTGGGTGGTTTGAAGGATGTTTGAGGTAGAGGAAAGTTACCAAGGGAGGTAAAGGTGAGACTGTTTGAGGGATGTTGTATACCGGTGGTTATGTATCAGAGTGAAGTATAGAAGTTGAACGCTAGAAAATAAAAAAAAAATAGAAGTCTTCGAAATGAAAGGTCTGAGAACGGTTTGTGGAGTTGGTAGAAGAGATAGAGTCAGGAATGTTAGAATAAAGGAAATGTGTGGATGAAGAAAGAGTATGGTGGAGAGAGCTGAACAAATTATGCTGAGATGGTTTGGACATGTTTGCAATGAAGAGAGAATGGGTAAAAAGGTATTTGTTTCAGAGATAGGGGAAAATTGAGGGGAAGTTGGATGAGTAATACCAAGGAGCTGTTAAGGGATAGAGAGATGAATTGGGAGGAGGGTGTGCGGTTGAAGGAGGATAGGAATGAATGGAAAAGATAGATGAAGGGGTGAGTGTCTGAATGGATGTGACCTGCTATAGACGCCACTCCACGATTGTGGGAAAGGTTGTGGGTATAAAATATAATATAATATATATATATATATATATATATATATATATATATATATATATATATATATATATATATATATATATATATATATATATATATATATATATATATATATATATATATATATATATATAAGCAGAATAATGGAAATTCTGATTTCTTATTCTATGGACACTCAACTCTTCTACAAGAACAAATATTCCAATATAATCTTCACGCAACGATGAGAACCCATTGACTGCTCATTCTGATTAAAAATTGAAGAGTTTTTATTTGTTTTTATATGTCCCAGAATTGGTACTCAAGCTTCAAAAAATAATCAATCATAAACCCACTCATTAATATCTACTTCGTTATTGAAAGTTATGGAAACTTTGAAACCGGAATGTATACGAATGTGTACGAAAGAAATTACTGAGACAAATAGGGATAATATAAAATCAAATTTGGGACAATTGTTTTTGACACTTACTTGAGAATTTTGTTTGGGAACGTGCAATTTAAAGCTCTCTTATTTACTGGAATTGAGAAAAATAAGCAAAATGCGATTTTTTTTTCTTGTAAGAAATTTTAATCAATATGTGCAAATAATTGACTTAAATGTAGGTTTCGCTCACACACACACACATATATATATATATATATATATATATATATATATATATATATATATATATATATATATATATATATATATATATATATATATATATATATATATATATATATATATATATATCTTCAATTAAAGATAAAAAAAAAAAATTTTTTTTTTGAAGACACGTTAAATCTTAAACGTTTCAATATTTTTTATACTTGTTTGTAATCAAGCTCTGGTGCATCTCTTGTCACATTCCAACAATAATTAGCAAGCATAAAGGAGTTCCACTTGCCCCATGGTACCTTCTCTCCATTGCTGAAATGTTTTGATGGAAACGCTTTCTATGCTCGTCATTTGCTGTATCAATATTTCTCGGAAAGAAGTCAAGATGGGAATTAAGAAAGGATATTATGTGTGACATTTTTTTCAGTACAACTACACCATAATTTTCAGCTCTTCGATTCTCCAAAAAGTTAACAGCAACAGATTTGAAGAACTCCAAAGCTGCTTTCTATTAAAGCAACTCTGTTAAAGGCTTGGTCCTTAAGCAATTGATGAATCTGCGAGCTATCAAAGATTTTCTCTTTAAACTTTACATCTCTCAGATGTGGGAATTTTTTCTCGAAATACGTGAAAGGTTCTCCTTCCCGATTCATAAGCTATACAAAATTCTTTTTAGTTCAAGTTTAATATGTAAAGATGGCAATATGATTTTATCAGGTCAACTGTTTTCTAATACTTTGTCAGTTTCCTTTGAAGTCATCGTTTTCTCTACTGTGTGAGGTACAATTTCGACTGTCACACTCGCAGATAAAGCAGCAGTACTTGGTATACCGCTAACTACAATCTGAGTGAGATGGCAATAACCTTCAGATCCCCACATTTGCCGTTAATGGAGTTTATTTTTAATGCTTTCATGGCTCTCTTTCATACGTTCTGCGTGACCCACATGAACAGACGTCAGTGAATTTTCATTGTGAAACAAAACTTTTCAAGTTTAACTTAAGACTATTCTATGAAAAGTTTTCAGTCCTTTGAATTTTTCATGCTGTATTCTCAAAGATGTTATCAGACCATTTATATCAGCTCAAGCAACAAGGTTACCTTCCAATTTGAAAATTTGATCAAATCTTTATATCGGTTTCTACATACAGATATTTTAATATTTTCTTTCTTGAAAATCCACGGCAAAGATGCAAAGATCACTTTACCACACGCAACAAAAATTATTTTCACTATTTATACATGTACGCGACATCTTGAAATTTAATTTATTTGAAATGAAGTAAAAATCAATTGGAAATACCAAACATCATATAATAGAAAACGGAATATCGAATTAAATCGATATTGAAAAACAATATATATGTATATTAACACAATTGGGTACCTATATTTATTGGTACTCAAAATACTACTACGTATAATATCCCACAACATGAATGAATGTTGATATAAAATAGACTGGAGAAACAATTAAAACTATACGGAATTATCCTTTGTCAATGAACTATAAAAATCGAGGTTAGATTCGAATCCGATAATTAAGAAGGAAACTTACAAACGGAATTTAAAACGAATATTAAAACCAAACCGCTTCATTAATGATGTCAAAATGATCACATTAATGTTTGTTACAATTGAGAATTTATTCACGAAGCATAAATAAGATCAATACAATTTATATATTATTTGGTTTAATGAAGCGAAACGGCAAACAAAGTGTCAATACCATAAACCAAGTTAACGCTGTCTGTCTATATGATGAAAAGTAGGCCGAGTCCAACATGTGGGGAGGAATGCATCAAAATTTAATAGCTATTAGTCTAGATATATATATATATATATATATATATATATATATATATATATATATATATATATATATATATATATATATATATATATATATATATATATATATATATATATATATATATATATATATATATATATATATATATATATATATATATATATATATATTTTTTAATCCATAAAATGGATAACAATTTTCTTTTGATAATGATTTTATAGCGCAAGCTAATGTAAAATAAAGTAGTAATCAAAAGTGCTTTTAAGTCAAATAATAAATGAAATAAGTGTTTTTTATTTAAAATAAGTGATAAAATTATATAAAATTAAGAAAAACTCTTTTTGTTTTAAAAGCATGATTAATAATAATTTAATATCGATATAACAAAGCTTAATAATTATTAATGAATATTTTCCCGCGTAAAATAAAAAAAAAGAAAAAATGAAAAGCAAAAAAAAAAAAAAAAAAAAAAAAAAAAAAAAAATATATATATTATATATATATATATATATATATATATATATATATATATATATATATATATATATATATATATATTATATATATATATATATATATATATATATATATATATATATATATATATATATATATATATATATATATTATATATATATATATATATATATATATATATATATATATATATATATATATATATTATATAATATATATATATTGCATATTTTATTAATGGAATATAAGTTAGTAATAATTTCAATTTTCGTGTATTTTGTTAAAATACACGAAAATAAAGTTGTTTATGAAAATTATAATAATTAGTATTTGTAGCAATTTATTAGTATGTTTGTTCAATGTTATTTTTTATGATGGGTTTGTTATGTATTATTGATAAAAATAATTAAAAGTGGAAAACTAACTACTAGTTTTTTTTTTTTTTTTTTTTTTTTTTTTTTTTTTTTTTTTTTTTTTTTTTTTTTAAAACCCTTCCCATTATTGAGAATTTTCAGAAGGAATTGAAATAGGTTGTTTGGTAATTCACTTTATCTGGAAGCCATAAGCAGTTCCCGAAGAGGCAGCAATCAGTTCCCACAGAAGAACCAGTTGCCCCGAAAGAAGTAGTAGTTCCTCCAAAAGAAGCAGCTCCTCCAGAAGAAGCTGCTACTGACGACTTTGTTCTTCAAAGGATACTACAGATTGGCAGTTCCTTTTTGCCCTCGATTGTGGTTCCTCCCTTGAAGTGGCATTTCCAGTCAAGGCAAGCAAAAGTCTGAAGAGAAAGGTGGCTACCACACGCCTACCAGTTGTCACAACGGTCAGCGAGAGGGGACGAAGAACGCACAGTTTCCTGAAAATTTCTCTTCGTTTCTACACCACCTGAAAGATGATAGCATGGGTTCCCAACAAAACCAGGTGCCCCAGGACCACCTATAAGGTTGATTCCACAACTAGCTTACCCTTACCGTACATTGGTGACTTTGGCTGCATAACACCAGGTCCCTATATAATATATATATATATATATTATATATTATATATATATATATATATATATATATATATATATATATATATATATTATATATTATATATATATATATATATATATATATATATATATATATATATATATATATATATTATATATATATATATATATATATATATATATATATATATATATAGAATTATAATATAGATTGAAAATTCACTTTACATCTATCATTAATTAAACATTATGAAAAACTTATTTCTCTTTTTATTGCTAAATTTCATTGCA
>SEYY01019781.1:57500-60000 GCA_009176605.1 Armadillidium nasatum
AGTTTGGCTCAATTGATACGAAATTTTTGAGGAATGAATTAATAGAATTTCTGTTGTAGTTTATGATGCTTCATAAATTTTTCATTTGATTCGTTTGTTTTAAATATTTTACTTTATTTAGCCTTTGTTTTTTTTTTTGGGGGGGAAGGGGGGAGCTTTTATTTTTATTATTTTATTATATTTATTTAAATTTTTCTTCTAGTTGTCCATTCGAAGTGATTGATTGCTTGATGAGAATAATATGGTATAATTTCTCAAATGCGGATGCGGATATATAAATTTCGCAAGTGCGGGTGTGTATGTTAATTTTTGATTAGCATGCTCCGTGGATGCCATCACTGATATATATATATATATATATATATATATATATATATATATATATATATATATATATATATATATATATATATATATATATATATATATATATATATATATATATATTGTAAAACTTTGATCATAGAATTTACGCTGCCAATTAAATACAGTAAAAATTACGGTCACTGTTTTAAATACGGTAAAGTATCGTAATAGAAAATGCAGCCGTTTTTTGTGCAAAAACGATGACCGTATTTTTGACGGTATCTAGTTGGCAGGGCGAAATGAGGTAGGATTACCGTAAATTTTACGTTTATAGTTTTCAGCATGAAAGTACTTAAAGTTAAAAATGAACCATCAAATAGTTTGTTTTATTAATTAAGGTGAAATTAAAATCCTCTATAAATTTTACAAATTTTTACAAATGAATGTAGTTTTATTTATTTATTTTTTTTATTTTTAAAAAAAAAATTTTTTTTTTGTCAGATATTAAAGGCATTCTTGAAGATTCTTCAAAATTTGTAAAAATTATTTTAAAAAGTACAGCAGAACTAAAACTTTTAAATAAGAATACAAAAGTGATTTAACATGTAGGCTTAATTTGCTTAGACGAGCATATTATATAGAGTAGCATAATGAAAAAATAAATTTTTTCATTAAAAGAATTTTTTTTTTTAAGGGAGAAGGGTATATAATTTAAAATCTATTTCAAAGCTATTGGATCGATATCAAAATTCACCTTTAAATAGATATAGATATGAAGCAAGAAATTTAAAAAAAGATTATTCAAAAATAATACAGGATATAGGCAGAGGAGGAGGTATGAAATAAATGGAAGGAAAACACGACAGTAGAACTGCTTGTGTCCGTTGGTACCCCACAGACACATGGTGTACAATATATGTGTTACAGAAGCAAGAACTAGGCCGGGCATTTCCTGTAAGATAATAATTGGTAAGCCCATTATAACCTTTGCGGAAGTTGGAGAGAATCGAATCTTCTCATTTAGAAAAATGATTGAAATTTGATCATTTTTCCAAGCACTGGCTTGGTAACCATAACTAAGTTGGTTTAGCCTTTTTATTAGTCATACTGTCCTTATTAAAGAAAAGTAGAAATCACAAAGAGGAAGAGCAACACTGCACAAATTTACAGCTGCATAAGCGTAAGATCTAGAATCTTTAAAGTATTTAAAATTTGCTCTGATTGGCATTTGTTCCATACAGAGATTCTGTTCAAACAACGATCAATACAGAAAAAACTTATAGCAGAAATCGATATCACTAAAAGATGTTTAATAATACTGACTACACAGATCTTCACAAAGACAACATTCATGGATGAGTTCCAGTTGTTAAACCTCTAGTCTAAAATCTGCATCACCGAGATTGGAAAAAAAACGACATTAAAATCTTAACATTTGAAAGAACTAAGATTGGAAGATAGTTTACTACAATAGGTCGGTTTCCGAAATAAAAGCTTCCATTGGCGCTTGCAATCAAACAATCTGCCTGTTTTCAATTGTCATAAGCAGGATGAGTATGTAATGATTTAGATGATCATACATTGATATTCAACTAACCTCTAATTTGCCTTCAGTGAACAAGCTGATGTCAAAGATATTTTGACTATTCTAGGTCAGTGCTGCTCAACTTTACAGAAGGCTTTGACACCAACTTCAAATTTTGATTAGCGTTTTTGGGAATTCAAGAATTTCATACAGATTGTTGGTTCTAATTCGAAAAGAGTATTTACGTGAAAATTAGACAAAAACTTAATAATATGCAATAATAGTCATAATTCAAACTAAACTCTTACAAGTTTTCCACCTCCTAATGTTACTATTAAAAGTTCTTTAGTAACTTCGATTTTGCGCAATAAAGAATTTATGAATTAAAAAATGTTTCAAAATATACCGTCATATCGAATCTAAAAGTGTAATATTTATATTTATATATATATATATATATATATATATATATATATATATATATATATATATATATATATATATATATATATATATATATATATATATATATATATATATATATATTTAAAGTTCACATCTCACGGGCATTGCCCAATTCTAGGAGAGGAACTTTTCTAGGTAGTATATACCTAGGATCCCGAAGTGGGATCGAACCGGCGCCCCTCAAGCACGTGAGTCAATCACCCT
>SEYY01019781.1:62500-67500 GCA_009176605.1 Armadillidium nasatum
TTTAATAAATAAATGAAAAAATATATATATTTTGAATATAAAAGTTGTCTACTTTTTAATAAAAATGTAAATAAATAAATAAAAAAAAATTAAATAAATAAAGAAAATAAATAAATAAAATTCTTTCATGTTTAACTTCTGATATTTTTATTGATTATCAAAGAACGTCATAAAAATCATTTATTTGGTTTTATGTATCGTATTATAGGAAATAAAAATTGAATAGGGAAAATATTCTTATATAGACCTATCTATCTGTCTAGTTATGCGTGTATATCTAACTGTATGTTTGTGTCGTTTTATCTATTTGTCTTTCTATATCTATTTTTCTATTTGTCTTTATCTCTATCTATTGCTCTATTTTTCTATCTCTCTACGTATCTATCTATCTATTTGAGAGAGAGAGTTATTAATTTCTCGTTTTGTTTTTTAATTTTTATTGTCTACATGTCTATCTGTCTTTGTCTTTTATTTATTTGTCTTTCTATGTCTATCTAGTGCTCTATTTTCAATTTGTCTTTTTATATCCTTATCTATCTATTGCTTTATTTAACTATTTCTCTCTCTCTCTCTCTACCTATATATCTATCTATTTGAGAGAGAGAGAGAGAGAGAGAGAGAGAGAGAGAGAGAGAGAGAGAGAGAGAGAGAGAGAGAGTCATTAATTTCTTGTTTTGCTTTTTTATTTTTATTGGTTTAATGAAATTTTGAAAAAAAGAAAATAATTATTGAAATTTTTTTTAAATGTTTTACTTGCCTTAGATGCTTCCTATATGCGTAAGCTATTTTACTTACCTATGCTCTTATGTTTCAGTACATTAATTAATAGTCAAAAAAATAAAAAAAGTGTGACAATGGTTGCCTTCAATCACTGCGTACACAATCCCACTCAATCACTCCCTCCGATTGAACCTAATCTTCTTCATCATCAATCTCCTTTCAGAATGCAAATTCGTTTCTTCTTCTTCTTCTCCGAACAAAACGAACGTTCTCTCCTCTAAAACGAGCAAAACGAGAAGCAAAAAGAAAGACTCTCCCAATAGATTGTAACGAGTCAAGACAGACAGGGAAACTAATGATTTGCTTCCATCATAAGAATTGACCTATGTAATTCGCTCTATTGTTCCTCCAGCAAAATCGACATTCTGCCTTTTGTAGCCTAGGTCTATGACGTCACACAGGCTCCGTATTTTTTTATCGGGGGAAGGGAGAGGAGGGGGAAGGTTTGTTTGACTCGATTAGCGATTGGTATTCAGGCAATCGTAAACGATTTTCGATAAAAGGGATGATTAAAATGCTAGGTAATCATTTTTTTAGGCCACAATAGAAATATGAATGGAATAAAACAAGGTTAAAATTCTTGAAAAATGGTAAGCAATATGTTCACATCTATATATATATATATATATATATATATATATATATATATATATATATATATATATATATATATATATATATATATATATATATATATATATATATATATATATATATATATATATATATATATATATATATATATATATATATATATATAGGACCGACCGGGGCTGGAATTTGGCCGGGGCCGGGGTTATGGCGGGGGCTACCTAAAATTTGTAAAGAGGTCAAAAGCACTGAAATTTTAGGTTAAGAAAATTAGATATAATTATTTAATTGTAAGGAAGGAGTAGAATAGTCAACATTCACTTAAATTAATGATTATATGCATTTTCTCTAAAAAAAAAAAATCAGAAAATTACAGTTTTGTATATTTAAAGTTTAAAAAAAGTACAAAAATTAAAAAAAAAATTATTCTAATTCATAATAGTGATTTAACACGTTTACCTAGGTAAGACCCAAAGGTAAAGTTTGAAAAAATGTAAGATATAAAATTATCAATTTAACCTGTATTTATACATATCATTGATATTTTATTGCTATTTATCAAACTTGTATCATTTAGCTGCATTATTTAAAAATTATTATTTTGTTTATACTTTCAGTCAATATGGCTAAAAGATTCAGCTTCTGCAGTATTTGAATACTTTACAATGTTTCAGGATAGGCTCGAAATAGCTAAATGTAACATCTGCAGTCAGAAAATTAGAAGAGAACCTCCGGGTGCTACAAGTAAAAAAAATTTCAACCAAATCTTTTTGGGGTATCTAAAATCAAAACACAAAGATGAACATTCACTAGCAGAAAAGGAGCGATCAAAAGAAACAGAAAAGAAAAAAATCTTAATTTTCTTATATTTTGTTTGAAATTTTTTTTATTATTATTTGACTGATTGAGCTGAAATTTTCAAAGTATGTGAATTTTTTGACGAAGTTCTGAGTTGATTTCGAACATTTTTTGAGTCTATAACGGTTTGAAACTTATTTGGACCCAAAGTTGAAAAAATGAATAACTGGTCAAACCACTGGTCCACATGAGCTGAAAATTTAACTGAATACACCTTTGCCCCAATTTCTTGCATTGGTGGGAATAGATTTTTGATATCACGTCTAGAAAAAAGTTATAAGCACTTGAAAAAAAATTTGCAAAAATCGTACCCTTCTTGAGGAAAAAATTATTTAAAAAAAAAAAGCTTCCTACCATTTTTTTTTTTTATTTGTGAATATTGTTTAGAAGAGGAACAGGGCAACAATTTTTATTTAGTGCATTTTTAAATGCCCTTTGTTTGAAGCGAGATATAGCCTCTCAAACTTTGGGAATTTTTTGAAATTTGGCCAAAAATGGACCTTTTTGAAGGCTATATCTCAAAACCAACGAATCTCATCGAATAAAGTACATAGAGGAATTTGTAGCCCCACCCCTCCTCTATACACACCAAAAATAGGAAATGTTAGAGTTGTATTTTTTTAAAAAAGATTTTGCCTGAAAAGGTGGATTTTTTTAGTTCAAAAAATTTTTTTTCTATAGTTGGTCAGTTTTTGGCTTATAACATTTTTTCTATAACTCTGGGAACAAAAGTCTATTAAAGGCTTTTGTAGCCCATATAATTTTGAATAAATAGTCCAACTTTCAGCTCATTCTAAAAAGTGGTTTGGCACCGCCATTCTATTGAAAAAGGGTAAAATTTGCACAAAAAAAAAAAAAAAAACTTTTAACCGTAATAGACTCGGAAAAACGCTAGAAATGGACTTTTCTTACCGGTAAAAAATCTATATACACTGAAAGTTTCAGCAGAATCGGCTGAAAATTTAAAAAAATTTTTTTTTTTTTTGTATAATTTGCCATTTTAACCCCTGCGGGGCAAACCCGGTTTTCCCTAATTTTTAGCCGGGGACGGGGTCAGTAAAAATGGCCGGGTTTGGCCGGGGGGGGCCGGTCGGTTCATATATATATATATATATATATATATATATATATATATATATATATATATATATATATATATATATATATATATATATATATATATATATATAATATATATATATATATATATATATATATATATATATATATATATATATATATATATATATATATATATATATATATTAATTAATTAATCAAATTTTTAATTTTTTTTTTTTTTTTTTTTTTTTTTTTTTTTTTTTTTTTTTTTTATTATTTATTATTCATTTATTATTATTTTATTATTATTATTATTATTATTTTTATATATAATTTTAATAAAAATAATAATAATAATAATAATAATAATAATAATAATAATAATAATACGTTTTTAAAAGAACGATATTTAACTTGCTTGTGTAAAAGGAGAATGTTTCTTAACGAGCAAGAGACGAACGGTTCTCAATCGCCTTTCTTTTTATGCCTTGAGCACTCTAAAATACATATTATGATCAGTCTCTTTCATTGGCGTTTTGCGTAATGTTAATTTGCATTTACATTTTGTGTAACATTGCCTATTAACAATGATAACTGTGAAGAAAATTCAAAAGTAATTTTATACCTAGTTTGTATTGGGGTCTAACCAAAGTTTACAAACTTTGGTATAACTTTATAAGGCTAGATGTTAATCTATAAGTATGGTCCTTTAAGGCAGGGCTGTAGAATCTGGGAGCCACGTAGAAGCAGGTTTATGGTGGAACTAGAGTAGGGACATGAAGCCGCGAAACCGGAAGGTTGAGTGCAGCCGGTCCCGTAGCGGCATAGTTTTTGGGTTGAGTAAGAACCGAGTAGCCATATGGAGACACGGAGCCACAAATTTTTTGAATGGATCCATTCTCGTTGCCTTATGGTTTTAAATGGATCCAGAGCCGCGTTGCCGCAAGGTTTTGTATGGAACAGGATGCAACGTAGCAGCAAGGTTTTGGATGAGCCAGAGTCGGATTAAAAAATTTTTCCTAAAGAGTCGAAGCTGGAGCTGCTTAATTTCCAAATCACAAAGCCGAAGCCGAGCGTTCTTAAAATCTGTGAAGATTTTTGGTAAACGTTTTCTAAATAGTTTTATTAATTAAATGATTTTTTTATTTATTTTATTTTCTAATTAAGATAATAGTGTGAAATAAAAACACAAAATCACAGAAAGACACAAATAACAATACATTTTGTGTCTTGCAGGATCATTATATATTCATACGTGCCGAATTAAATATTTATCGTTTGCCAGATAATTTAAAAAAAAAAAATGTTTACGAACATTTTTTGATGAACGTATGAAATAGCTTAGTTATTAACACTTCACACAGTTACACACAACACACACACACACACACACACACACACACACACACACACACACACACACACACACACACACACGCACACGCATATACACATACATATATATATATATATATATATATATATATATATATATATATATATATATATATATATATATATATATATATATATATATATATATATATATATATATATATATACTTGAGGAGGTGGATGAATTCAAATATCTAGGAATGTTGGTGGAAAGTAAGGGTGGGACCGAAAAAGAAATAAAGAATAGAGTGGTAGAGGGAATGAAAGTGTTGGGGAACCTAAGAAGTATGGAAGAAAGGAAAAATTTCGAAAGA
>SEYY01019781.1:72500-75000 GCA_009176605.1 Armadillidium nasatum
TAATATCTATATACTATTCTATTAGTATATATATATATATATATATATATTTATATTATATATATATATATATATATATATATATATATATATATATATATATATATATATATATATATATATATATATATATATATATATATACACTATGAATTTACTTAGTCCGTGTTCAGAACTTTCCATATATCCGATTTATCTTTTAAAATATAAATTTTAATATACACAATTGTTTTATTTTTTTAAATTAATTTTTCATAAAAAATTAAAATAAAAAAAAAAAAAAAAAAAAAAAAAAAAAAAAAAAAAAAAAAAAAAAAAAAATATATATATATATATATATATATATATATATATATATATATATATATATATATATATATATATATATATATATATATATATATATATATATATATATTTTATTTATTTATTTACACTTCACCACCACTCACGGGCAAAGCCCTATTCAAGGAGGGGGTGTTAAAAGAATAAAAATAAAAGTAAAAGAGCACAAAACCAAAAAAAAAGAAAACCACCCTTACAGAACCCACCTAACGCAAATTTCTTAGGTGAGCGCAGACGCTGGCTTTAAAGAAATTGAGATTAAATGCGGAAGGAAATACAGAAGATGGAAGAGAGTTCCACAAAACAGAGGTGGCAGGAAAGAAAGAGGCACCACAGCGGACAAGCCTGGAGTTGCCTATGTCCACGCAAAATTGATGCGCGGACATTGATTTCACCCCTTGTGCTGCGAGGACACCGTAAAGGTGGAGGTTTACGGGTGGATAGTTCCCTCGAGCATTTGCCGCTGTAGTACCTATAGAAAAGAGACAAGCACAACATCACGTCGCAAAGATAAAGAGTCAAGAGAATTAGAAAGAGCGGGACAGTTTATAATCTTTTAGCCTTTGACTCAACCTATCCAAAAGACGGGTGAAACCTGAGCCACCCCAGATATGAGAGCAGTACTCCATACAAGGGTGGGATGGAGACCCTTGTATAATTGGAGTAACTGCGAGGAAGAAAAAAATTCTCGCAGTCTAAACAGAACTCCCAGCTTCTTTGAAGCCGCCTTAGCAACCATTGTGATATGAGGTTTCCAAGACATTTTTTGTTTATGTGAAGGCCAAGGATGTTTATATTGACTACAGGAGAGATGGGAGAACAACGAAAGAAATAGGAAAGTTAGGGAGTGTCTTGAGAGGGAGATTTCTAGAAGTTGAGTTTTTAAAGAGTTGAATTTCACAAGGTTGAGACGACCCCACCGGGAAATTCTATCCAGATCTGCAAGAATGGAATCGGAAAGATGAAGACGAGAAGCAATTCTAGATGCAAAGGAAGGAGCAGATTTGAAATGAGTAGAAGAATGGAGGGTTGAGTCATCAGCATATGAATGTATTAGGGTTAGATGAGGAGCTAAGAAGATCATTAATGAAAAGTAAGAATAGAGTAGGAGACAAGACAGAGCCCTGAGGAACACCACTATTGACAGGAAAGGAAGAAGTCGCTCCATCAACAACATCAGAAATGGAACGATTATATATATATATATATATATATATATATATATATATATATATATATATATATATATATATATATATATATATATATATATATATATATATATATATATATATATATATATATATATATATATATATATATATATTATACACAGTTTTATTTCCATTTACTTTATAATAAAAGGACGATTTAAGGGTAATAAAAAGAAAAAATAATTTAATGGAAAAAGAAACCCACGAGCTTCGTAAGTTTATTCAGCCATATTGAAATAGTGACTCTAGGTCATGCAATAGTGTGAGAGCGAATCTTCTCTCTCCCTCTCTCTGTGCGTTTGAGTTTTAGAAAGAGAGAGTTTGTTTTCTCTCTTTTTCTGTATAAAAGTGTTACTTATATATAATATATATATATATATATATATATATATATATATATATATATATATATATATATATATATATAATATATATAATATAAGACAGAGAAAAATTTTCCGCACGCCAGGACTCGAAACCACTGACAACAGCGTCGCCGTTAGACAGTGAACATAAGGCTTTACCACTGAGCTACGCCGCCTTCCCAAAAAAGAAGGCATAGTAGAACAGTTTTCAAGCACTTATGCTTCGAATCACTGAAGCAACTCGGTACCTATTTAAATCCATAGGAGGGTGCTTGGAACCCCTACTGGGGCTACATTGGCATTTTGCTGGGGGCTCCTGGGTTACAGGAGCAACCAACCAAGGTCAAGCAACGCCAACATGGGCACAACAACTGTTGCGACAAATTTAGCAATAATAAGACAGAGAAAAATTTTCCGCACGCCAGGACTCGAAACCACTGACAACAGCGTCGCCGTTAGACAGTGAACATAAGGCTTTACCACTGAGCTACGCCGCCTTCCCAAAAAAGAAGGCATAGTAGAACAGTTTTCCAAGCACCCTCCTATGGATTTAAATATATATATATATATATATAT
>SEYY01019781.1:80000-85000 GCA_009176605.1 Armadillidium nasatum
AGTTGGACAGAGAAAGGATGAGACTGTGTAGAAATTCGTGTCGCACGAGCCCTTCTCAATGGAGGAGGTATGCGAAGTGAGAGTTCAGAAGAGCAGTGTCCATTGTAATAGTGATAGTATAGAGAGAGTGACCCAACAATTCGACGGGAAGAAAGAGATTGGAGAAAGCAAGAGCAAAAAAGTTTATAAGACGAAAAGCCCTAGACTCCACCTTTTCGAGAAGAACTGTATGTGTGGAACCACCCAGATGTGTGAGGCGTCCTCTATACAGGGGCGAACAACACCTCTATAAAAAGCAAGCATCTGGGGTGGCTTAAAAAAAAAAAAACACGAAGGCGCCTCAAAACACCCAACCTCTTAGAAGCTTGATTAGAAAGAGAAATAATGTAATCTTTCCAAGAAAGATCACGAGGGAAAGAAACACCAAGAATACTGAGAACAGATGAAAGTTTGAGTTGAGTGTTTTCGAAAAAGATATCTTAGTTGTGTGAAAGATTGTGTCGTGTAGAAAGATGGAAGAATTTAGTTTTTGAAGCATTGAAAAGTACCATGTTTTCTCTGCCCAATTTGAAATACAAGAAAGATCAGAGGTCAGTTACTCCAAGGCCATCCTTCTTGAATCTATTAACTGCTGTTTTAAATTGAAAGGAGTAATGAAGGGTGGAGTCATCGGCATAGGAGTGTATAGGAAACGAATTAATAGAGAGAAGGTCAAATGATGAAAATTAGAAAAAGAGTTGGGGAAAGGACAGATCCTTGAGGAACACCACTATTTATAGATTTATAGGAAAAATGATGGCCGTCTACAACAGCTGCTATAGAACGACCGGAAAGGAAGTTAGAGAGAAGGATAGATTCCGAAAGAGGGAAGTTTGGAAATCAAAACTTTGTGCCAGACTCTATCGAAGGCCTTCGAAGTCTAGCGCCACAGCGAAAGACTCACCGGAACTCCGAATGGCGAAGCATATATGTTAGAGATGGATCGTATGTCATTTTTTCTCATTTGCGGAATTCGAATGAGGGTATAGAATTTTTGTCAAGTGCCGATGCGGATGCTAAATTTTCGAAAGTGTGGATGCGGATGCGGATCTTGAATTTTCGAAAGTGCGGTTGCGGATGTGAATGTCAGTTTTGATGAGGATACGAATGCGTATTCCATCACTAATATATATATATATATATATATATATATATATATATATATATATATATATATATATATATATATATATATATATATATATATATATATATATATATATATATATATATATATATATAAAGTTGAGATAGCTTCATTCCTAGAGAACCTTAATTAAAGCTAGTACGAAGGGTTTCAACATACTCATTTAATACACTGTGAACGTTTCACGCCGTATCTTGATCCGTCTTCAGCAAAAATTAAATTTTACAAATTTCTAATTTAAAATACATCAAAATATAAATTCATTAACCATCTATATGTATTTAAAATAATAATTATAATAATTGCAACAAAATATATAAAAAATAAAGAAATAATATTAATATTGAAATAAATAAATAAAAATAAAAAGTCTGAACTATTTTGGGAAAAAGGATTTCATTATTGAATGAAAAGGACAATAGAAGAAGCTTGATCATGTAAAGATGGGCAATAAGTTTTTATATATAAAACTTCAAAATCCTACGATCAAGAAGGAAGTGCAAGGTGCATGTTAAAGAATAGAGAAATTAGAAGAATAAAATCGGTGGGTATGCATGGTCTTTTATGGCAAAATGTACAGGAGAGCAAAGAGGAAGGTCCGTACTAAAGGAAAACTTCTCTATGCTTATCAATCTAGTCTTTCAATTGTAGACCAGTTTGGCCTACATACTCCGCATTGCAGCTGACAACACTTAAATAAATAAACTGATGAGGATCTGAGAAGCATTGGGTGAGACTCCTTGTGTCTGAAGAAGCTTTAAATTGAGAGGGAATTATAATTTATAAGAATGAACTGGCAATGCGGGAATGTAGCTTCAATTATAGTAAGCATATTGCAATAAAGTTGAGATGTAAGTTATCCTATATACGGAAGTTTTAAGTATATTTGGGTACAGTAGGAAAATGAAGTGTTGGGGTGAAGATGCTCATTAATACTTTTTTCCACTTGCAACTTTGGGAATAAATTAAATTAAAGTATTTTCATAAATTTCATCTCTGTATGAAAATATATATATATATATATATATATATATATATATATATATATATATATATATATATATATATATATATATATATATATATATATATATATATATATATATATATATATATATATATATATATATATATATACTCTGAACTTTGTGAGGTAGCGTAATAAGATGGTTAAAAAGGGGAATCACAAAGTCAGGTTTACAATATAAAAATAAAAGGAGACTGAAACTTCAAAGGAGGCAAAACAAACAACAAGTTACTTAATAATATTTATTTACAGCAAAATAATAAACAAAAGAAATCATTAATGGTAGCAAACATATTAACAGAGAGACTTTGGAGGCTATACAAATAATTAAAGGGTGTTAAACAAATGTTAAGGGGAAAATGGGTCTCAAAAGAAGACGAAGGATAAGTTTATTGACTTTAGTCAAAGACAGGACTTCGACATAAGGATCAAGATCCTTATTTAATCTTTAAACTTGCACAAGCTCAAGAACTTGTGTTTGCTGAACAAGAAGAAAAAGTTCTTCTAGGATGTTAATAAAAACATCACTCAGCTTTTGGCCACGACCAAATATCGGATTCAAGAATCCGTTCCTTCAATTCCAATTAGCCACGACTAAAAGGACTAGATCCAAGAACCTAGTAAAGTCTTCTTCCTAATAAATTTAAATCAACTTCTTTTATAGTCTTTGATCTTAAGTACGCTACCAATAATAATAATAATAATAATAATAATAATAATAATAATAATAATAATATAATAATAATAATAATAATAATAATAATAGTTACAATTTATACAAAGAATAAATAAACTTAAGATAAAATAAAGTAAAAAGAAATATTACAATGAGCTTTATGAGCTTCCTCATATATGAATAATTTGTTAATTTAAAAATAGAAGAAAATCATATCTCGTAAATGTATTGAAGATAAAATAGTTTTACATTACCCTGGGCTTAGATTCAACCCATTTACGAGAGATGAATTTCACAAAAATTTTAATGTAAAGGGTTTACCTACTCACATCATATCATAATTTCGGCATTGTTAATGGAAAATAAATAAAAATAATATAAAATAGTATGAAAATATAACATAAATGTCAAATCGACCTCTCAGAAATCATTAAGAGTTTCTGATGTTTCTCAAAAAAAAAAAAGTATCTCTACAATAGATACTCAAACTTGAATCTCTGAGTATTTCAAACAAACGTTTGTTTGACAATAGTCACTAACCGGCGGTCTAACATGAATGACCTCCAAAGAGCTACATCCATCAAATGTTAGGATTGGAGCTTTTTAAGGCTCCCCGCAAGATTCTACCAACAAGGCAACAACTTCTTTGTTCCTCAACAACTTCTTCACATAATAAAATCATAGATAAATGAATAAATAATTATAAAATAATTCTCATAATATAATTTCTCTCATAATATTTCCATTAACAATATCAAAACAATAATTAAACTAACAACATTTCTACTTTAATTATTATTATAATGATTAGGGGAATTTCTAAAATTGGGTAAATCATTACTTTGTTCACTTTCATTATTAACATTAAATATGAAGTTCCTGGAGGGTAATAGGTTTTATATACGTCTCGGCAGAATCTATACATAAACATTTTAAGATATTAACTTTAACTTCTTCTCTCCAGCCTTCAAGTTTAGATCTAGTATTAAACTGATTTAGAAAACTTTTAAAATTAGTTTTCCCATTAAAAAATTTAAGTTTTCCTACAATATTAGAAAAGTTTGGCATATTAAAATTTTCATTTTGAACTTCTACTGCTTCTGCCATGATAAATATTTAAAAATGACCTTAAATCTATATATAATGTTTTGTTTTGCCAATTTGAAATCTCAGTCTTATGAATATAATATAAAAGGGGGAAAATCTATATTTCATCAATTAAAAAAATGTCCCAATGAATTTAATACAATCCCTGCTTTATAACTTTAAAAGACAGTCTCAAGCCGTCTATCACCAATATTAGGATTTCTATTACTGTAACCAACATAATGGTCCCACCGCTGCCACCAATATAAACTCTGAACTTTGTGAGGTAGCGTAATAAGATGGTTAAAAATGGGGGAATCACAAAGTCAGGTTTACAAAATAAAAATAAAGGGAGACTGAAACTTCAAAGGAGGCAAAACAAACAACAAGTTACTTAATAATATTTATTTACAGCAAAATAATAAACAAAAGAAATCATTAATGGTAGCAAACATTTAACTGAGCGACTTCGTAGGCTATACAAATAATTAAAAGGTGTTAAACAAATGTTAAGGGGAAAATGGGTCTCAAAAGAAGACGAAGGATAAGTTTATTGACTTTAGTCAAAGACAGGACTTCGACATAAGGATCAAGATCCTTATTTAATCTTTAAACTTGCACAAGCTCAAGAACTTGTGTTTGCTGAACAAGAAGAAAAAGTTCTTCTAGGATGTTAATAAAAACATCACTCAGCTTTTGGCCACGACCAAATATCGGATTCAAGAATCCGTTCCTTCAATTCCAATTAGCCACGACTAAAAGGACTAGATCCAAGAACCTAGTAAAGTCTTCTCCTAATAAATTTAAATCAACTTCTTTTATAGTCTTTGATCTTAAGTACGCTACCAATAATAATAATAATAATAATAATAATAATAATAATAATAATAATAATAATAATATTAATAATAATAATAATAATAATAATAAATATAGTTACAATTTATACAAAGAATAAGTAAACTTAAGATAAAATAAAGTAAAAAGAAATATTACAATGAGCTTTATGAGCTTCCTCATATATG
>SEYY01019781.1:92500-95000 GCA_009176605.1 Armadillidium nasatum
GTTCTGAGGCGCCTTCAGTATTTCTTCACTCCACCCCATTTGCTTGCTGTGTAAAGGGGTGTTGTTCGCCCTTGTATGAAGTATGCTTCGCACATCTATGTATTTGGTTCCATACATACAGCTCTCCTAGAGAAGGTAGAGTCTAGGGCATTTCGTCTCATCAACTCTCCTGCTCTTACTAACTCTCTTCAATCTCTTTCTGCGCTTCGAATTGTTGCGTCACTCTCTATAATATCGCTATTACAATGATACTGCTCTTCTGAATTCTCTCGTCACATACCTCCTCCACCGAGAAGGGCTCGTGCGACTCGACTTTCTACACAGTCTCGTCCTTTCTCTGTCCAACTCTCTGACCCCAGACTTAACCGCTATGCTCGTCCTACATGTACTCTACTGGTAAAGTCTTGAACACAACTCCTTCTTCTATTTTTTCAACTTTCTATGACTTACACACGTTCAAAACGTCCCTATCAGGTCACGTCGGCCTTTAATTTGACCAGGCTTCCGTCTTTCCCCATAACTCTGGTGGAATTTTTGGTAGTCTCCCTTTGCCCACCAGAGTGAAATAATATATATATATATATATATATATATATATATAATATAATATATATATATATATATATATATATATTATATATATATATATATATATATATATATATATATATATATATTTGCTTAATTTGTATATGTCGGTGCGGTGCGGTGCGTGGTGCGCTGATTTCGGTGGGGTGCGGTGCGCTTAGTTTAGCTTTTGGTGCGGTGCGGTGCGGTGCACTGCATTTTGCTTCCGGTGCGGTGCGGTGTGGTGCGCAATGAACGCCAACTGGTGCGGTGCGGTGCACGACGACCTGGTGCGGTGTGGTGCGGTGCGGTGCGGAAAATTCCGGAGCTCGGCCAACCCTAATATATATATATATTAAAACTTTAGAAATAAAAGTCGAAGAAAGAAATCTACTTGATAACAAAATAATTAAACATATTACTGAAGATTTTGTGTAGCTTAGTTTCATTCTTATTACCCTAAACTCTTCAAATTACCCTCAATGTTCAAATTAACCCCTAAGAGTTTTTGACGTTTCCTTCCCCCCTAAAAGTGAAGAACTTGACTATCGTTCCGTGAGGGGTAATTGAAAAAGTTCGAATTATCGGAGAGTGGAAGTGGGATTAAGTCATGGAAAGTTCTCGGAAATTTTAAGTATATTTGGCAATAAGAGTTCAATTACCCCTTTATACATTTCACACAAGTTTCTGCTGATATTTTTTTTTGGTGTGTGTATATATACACGTCTATACATACACGTATGACCTGATTTGTGATGTTTGTAGCTCGTCATTCTTTTCGAGAGTATAGATTTTAATAATTCATAACTGCGTTATTTGAATAGAATTATGCAAAACATTATATTATATATATATATATATATATATATATATATATATATATAATATATATATATATATATATATATATATATATATATATATATATATATATATATATATATATATATATATATATATATATATATATATATATATATATATATATATATATATATATATATATATATAGTAGGGTAGAACTTTTGATGGAAGTGCCAGTACTAGCTGGCACTGAGGAGAATATCGTCACACTCTTTCCTGTCCATATTTTTGAGGTAATCTCTCCTCATGCAATTTTACTGAACCTTTTTGCGGATTTTTATCTTCTTGTGGTTTTCGGTAGCACTTGCGGTTTTTCAGTGGCACTTATGGTTTTTACTTTTCGGTTCCCACGACCTTTTATATGCTATTTCTTTGCTTTTTAAAGTTTTTTTTTTAAATAGTTTTTCTGACATTTTCTAGTATTTCCTAGCAAAGGCCATGCCTAGGCCACGCCCACTCAGGGTAAGGGGAGTGCCAGTTTCAGTGACAGTTGCAGTGATACTTGGCAACATTTCAGTGCTATAAGGCACTCCCGGTGATGAAGTCACACGCGTGTGTGCATGCGCACAGACAAACACAATTGACACTGTGATGTCATTCATGGCTCTGGATCATCTTGAAACTATGAAGTCATCCTTCCGCCATCTTGATTTTCGACCACATGGCAATTTCCGCCATCTTGGATCTGACGACGTAGCTTTTCCGTTATCTTGATAACATGGTTTTGAATTTTTCCTACCATTTTATTGACTTCATTTTAGCTTCATCTACTGAGTGAAAATCAAACTTCCAAAACTATCGAGATTCTAACGTAAGTCTTTATCCATGACGTTACCAATGAGCCAAACTGATTTATTCTTTAGAAAACAAAATTTGTTCAATTTGCGCACAACGTTTTCTCTTCTTCGCATCTTTCTTCTTTGTAATTTGGAAGAAAATACTTTATCGATTATTTGATCACACTTACGTCATCGATTATATCGTACGATTTTTTTACGTGATATTGTATATAAAATTTATATAATCACTGTTATTACATAATATTTTATATAAATCTATATCACCAAAT
>SEYY01019781.1:100000-105000 GCA_009176605.1 Armadillidium nasatum
GAAAATATAAAAGTTTTATAAAGAAAATAAAAAAAAAATTCATATTACATTAATAGCTAAGAAGGCTTTAAAGATTCTGTTAATCTCATACACAAATCTTTATAAATGGAAATACATTTCGAGAATTCAATTCTTCCACAGAGTTACTCCAACAAGATTGGAATCTGATTCTTCTTTGCACAGAATGTTGTTGTAATATAGGTGGGGCAGGTTCCAGTTCGGCTTATTTTTTTCTTGGTTGATTCCAAGGAGAAAAAGATGTATAAAACTGTGCTTTGCTCTCTGATTCTCTTAGGCAATTACTATTCCTACGTAAAATTAACACTATATCTTTATTTTTCATACAGGCACTATGACAGTAGACTCTCTATGTTGCTAATCACTTGCATTTAACTACATCTGCAGCGCCCTGTGTGGTTCAATTTCGTGTGGACATTAGCAATTCAAATTTCAAGACTTAATTTGTCTCTACTTGTGTCTTACAATACGCAATTTTTCTGTGGAATATTTCACCACCATATGTATTTTCTTCTGTATTTAACCTTCCTCACATTTAAAGCCTCCGTCTGAACTTTAATTGAGTAGTTTTGCGCTAAATTTGAGCTTCTGGAGGCTCTTCTCCAATCCTATTTTAATAAGTCTTCTCCATGTTAGAGCCTGACCTGTGAGTGGTGGCAAAGGTTTTAAAAATAAATGGGCATAACAGAATAGATTTTATGTCAGATATAACAGGCACATGCTTCTGTCAAGGATAGAGGTACTCATTAAAATCTATTATAGAAGAGAAATTGAAAATGTTATATAAATCTGAAAGTTTATTGTCAGGTGAGGGAAAGAGAGATGGAAATTAAAAAATATATTATATATATATATATATATATATATATATATATATATTATAATATAATATATATATATATATATATATATAATATATAATATATATATATATATATATAGGATAATAGGAGGATGAGATGGAAAGTTTTCAGCATATTTATTATAATTTGCACGTTTCGGGTTAAACTCAAACCATCATCAGCAAAATAACAGAAATAAATTCGCATAAATTAAGGTATGAATAACAAAAAATAAATAAAAAAGTAAGTAACCAATATGATTCGTATAAATTAAAACCCAAAAATGTAGAAACGAAAAAAAAATAAAAATTTAGCACGTATGAACAGGACTTACTATATATATATTACGACTTTAACGTAAATGTAAATAGTGTAAACTGAGTAGTTGCTTGGTTGGTTCAAGCTTTTTGAAATATTATTGAAAAAAGAACGAGGCTAAGAAATAATAGTTACAATAATAATAATGATAATAAATAATAATAATAATTAAGAATAACAGTATTAATAACAAGAAGAATTAAAAATATGAATAGAGATATTAGTAAATTAAATAATAGATATTAAATAATAGCAATAATTAAGTTTTATTATCAGAAATAATACCAGTAACAAAGCAAACCAATATTAATAAAATAAATTAATAATAATTAATAATAAAAATCATAATTAATAATAATAATAATAATAATAATAATAATAATAATGATAAGGAATAATAACAAAATAATAAAATAGAATAATGAAATAATAATAATTATAATAATATTCATAATAATAATCATAATAATAAAAATAATTAATAACTAATAATAATAATAATAATAATAATTAATAATAATAATAATTAATAATTATAATAGTAATAATAAAAAAACAGTAAAATTATAATTCTGGTTGAGAGATTAAAAGATGAAGAGGCTTCCTAAATTTCTTCCGTTTAGGGTGTTGCTTGCTGAAGTAAGAATGCTGAAGTTCTCCTGTATGATACGGTGATGATGGTCCTAGACAGGTGAATGCTTTGGGGATTGGGACGCAAATGGTAATTCGGTCCTGTATAAAACTCACATGTGTTTGGAAATTCTGATTCCGAGCTGTAGACAATTTTGGCCGACGTAACGGGCATTGCAGCCCGTGCATTTATAAATATGCTTATACTCGTACATAAGATGAGGACCTCAAATGCATAACGAGTGCATCTTTCAATCTGAATAGGGTTTGAGATTTTAAATTTATTGACGGGTACAAACAAAAATCGGTACTGAAGGGTATGAAAAAAAAGGAGGGAATTCACTACCTTTATGAACTTTGTGTTGGAGTCAAGAAATGAAATCTTTGAGTTATTTATATATGAGTCAAGTTATATGTTATAGTGTTGATGATGGGTTGAGTTCAATCCGAAACGTCCAAATTAAAATAAAAATCCTGAAAACTTTCTATCTCCTGTTCCTATTTATCTTTAAATGTAGGTTCCCGAAGAACAAATTTATTGCACAAATATTATATATAATATATATATATATATATATATATATATATATATATATATATATATATATATAATATATATATATATATATATATATATATATATATATATATATATATATATATAGCGATTGATCATTTTTTTCTCATTTGCGGATGCGGATATAGAATTTTCGTCAAGTGCGGATGCAAATGAATGCGGATGCGGATTTTAATTTTTGAAAGTGTAGGATTCGGAATGTATATTCGCAATGCGGATGGGATGTTAATTTTAATGCGGATGCGAATGCCATCACTATAATATATATATATATATATATATATATATTATATATATATATATATATATATATATATATATATATATATATATATATATATATATATATATATATATATAATATATATAATATATATATATATATATTATATATATATATGTTATGGCAAACGAGAGGTCCAGGGTTCGAGGCCTGGCCGGAGCGAGAAATGGGAGCTGTTTTCTCCTTGCGCTTAGCTCCGAATGACTCAGTCGTTGATCAGTGGAATAATCTCCGGCATCCGCGATAGGCCTGGCCCAGCCAGCGGTAACCGCCGTGGGCCCGTGAAACCCCAGGATCTTCCTCGAAAGATCCCACTGACAGGACGATAGTCCTTTCTGGGGGATGAAGATTATTTTTTTTATTATAATATATATATATATATATATATATATATATATATATATATATATATATATATATATATATATATATATATATATTATATATATATATATATATATATATATATATATATATATATATATATATATATAATATATATATATATTATATATATATATATATATATATATATATATATATATATATATATATATATATATATATATATATATTTGTCTTACTGTCATCCCCCAGGAAAGTCATGGCATCCTTTGGAAAACCACGACTTGTCAGTGGACTTGGCAAACGCCTCCAGTCAGCTATATTTTCCCATAGTCTTCTCTCTTGTATCTCTTCCATCGTCATCAGCCCACACCTCCTCAAAGAATCCCGCACTGACCCTCTCCATCTCTTCCTTAGTCTTCCTCTGAGTCTTCTCCCATCTGGTGTCCAATAAAATCTTCTTCTCGCCAGACTAACCCCCGGGATCCCCTCCAAGGGTTTCCACCATCCAATTCTCTCTGTATCAATCCTTCTCATCAGATACAACAATTTCTTGTCTGACTCATTCATTTCTTATCCTTTCTATCAAAGTATATCCAATCATTACTCTCAGGATCCTTATTATATATATATATATATATATATATATATATATATATATATATATATATATATATATATATATATATATATATATATATATATATATATATATATATATATATATATATATATATATACTCCAAAATTGTCCTAACGAGTCGTTGGGACAAGTTGCAAAAATATCACAGTAAAATTTTCAATAAAGAAAAGACATAATAAATTTGCTGCATCGATTTATTTTCTAATAAGAAAATAACTGAAAAAATTTGTTGTGACATTTTTGTCACTTGTCCCAAAGATTCGTTAGGATAAATTTTGCACTATATATATAATATATATATATATATATATATATATATATATATATATATATATATAATATATATTATATATATTATATATATATATATATATATATATATATATATATATATATATATATATATATATATATATTATATATATATTATAATTAAAATTATATATTTTTATAAATTAGAAAAGATACAAAGATTAAAAATGGGAAGTATAAAGGGTTCTAGATAATAAGCTAACTCTACAGGGTATAATAAATAATTTAGAAATATATATATATATATATATATATATATATATATATATATATATATATATATATATATATATATATATATTATATATATATATATATATATATATATATACGACATATAACCTTTTTAAGGTAGAAATATTTCTTTGCGAAACGACAACTTTTGATGTCAACAAAATCTGATGAAAATAAGATGTTTTATGGTAAACTATTTGAAATTTGTATATATATTATATATATATATATATATATATATATATATTATATATATATATATATATATATATATATATATATATATATATATATATATATATATATATATATATATATATATATATATATATATATATTGGAATTGCCAGTTGCAATCCAGGTTGTTGTATAATTAGGAACAGCTTTCCAATTTTTTTAAACTATCATAGTCAACGCCCGGCAGTGTAAAGCTTGATAGATAACAGATAATTGTTTTTCAAAACTCGAAATTGATGGTGTTTGGATAATCGTGCTTCAAAACTCGAAATTGATTTTGTTTGGATAATCGTGCTTCAAAACTCGAAATCGGTGGTGTTTGGATAATCATGCTTCAAAACTCGAAATCGGTGGTGTTTGAATAATCGTGCTTCAAAACTCGAAATTGGTGATGTTTGGTTAATCGTGCTTCAAAACTCGAAATTGGTGATGTTTGGATGTTTGGATAATCGTGATTCAAAACTCGAAATTGGTTGTGTTTGGTTAATCGTGCTTCAAAACTCGAAATCGGTGGTGTTTGAATAATCGGGCTTCAAAACTCGAAATTGATATGTTTGGATA
>SEYY01019781.1:110000-115000 GCA_009176605.1 Armadillidium nasatum
TATCATTATAGTTATTGCTTGTTAGGCCAGACTTTCTTTTTAAACCAGGTACATATCTTAAAAACTACTGAAGGTACGTAAAAAAGAATTATATTTTTGGAATCCTTGTCGAATTTCAGGTAGGAAAAATTGGGAAATAAAAAATAAATTCTTATAAAAATAAAGTTTAAATAAGTAAAGTTTACTTATTTTTATCTCTCGCGAGAATCGTACGCCTGGCAATGTCCGTTTTTTTTTCAATTTTTTCGAAATTGGAAAAAATGGGAAATAACCCAAATCGTCTTCAGGAAAAGTAGTCTATAGTATCATCATCACTCACTGGTCGGGGGGTACGGGGGGCTCTGCCCCCCGTAGACATATGTTCGATTTAGCACCAAATTTAAGTTTGTTACGTCATCATTTAAGTTTGTTACGTCATCAATTGTCGTACAAAACCAAATTTTTTTTTTTTTAATTTATTTGCAAATATTTTACACTTTTCCTAACTGAAATTCGACAAGGATTCCAAAAATATAATCCTTTTCAGCGTACGTTAAGTAGTTTTTGAAATATGTACCTGGTTTAAACCGAAGTCTGACCTGCTTGTTATTTCATAAGAATCATTATATTTTCTAATCAAATGAATTAAAATTTTACATATATTTATTAAATATTAGGTCTGAAAGTTAAAACTCCTTTTCATAGAACTTGACATCTAAAGAAGTATTATTATTATTATTATTATTATTATTATTATTATTATTATTATTATTATTATTATTATTATTATTATTATTATTATTTTATTATTATTATTATTATTATTATTATTATTATTATTATTATTATTATTATATTTTTTACTGTAGAACTTACTGTAAAATTCTAAACCCGTAATTATACTATTTTCATGGAGAAATAATAATTATTATTATTATCATTAATAATAATTGTTTGTATTTATTATTATTTATTATTATTTTTATTTTTATTTTTTATTTTTATTATTTTTATTATTATTTTCTTATTATTATTACTAAATATTATTATTATTACTTATTATTATTGTTTTTATTATCATCGCTCTTATTAGTAATAGTAGGAGTAGTTAAATTCTTTGTTAATATTGCGAAATGTTTCTTCAGTGAGGCGAGTTTTCCAGACTTGAAAAACTCATTTTCTTCGCGTGTTTTATAAATTTTATTTTCTGAAAAATATAGAACCTGAAATGTATCATTTTCCTTTATTTATATTATTTATGTATATTGAATTAGTCTTTGTCATTGGAATTTTATAGGACAAAACGACTATTGAAGACCTGCTTACTGTTATAATCTTTTCTTCTTTTACTTTACGTTAATTAGTTTGCTACCCATTCATTTGTTTTCGTAAAAGTAGGTTTGCTACCAAATGATTATTTAACGACACCCACGCACACACCACACGCACACCACGCGCACGCCAATCACCACACGCACACCACTCACAACACATCACACCACACATCACACACCACACATCACACACCACACAACACACACCTCACATTACACATCACACACCACACACCACACACCACTCACCACACACCACTCACCACTCATCACACATCACTCACATCACTCATCACACATCACTCATCATCACTCATCACACATCACTCTTCACTTACCACACCACACAACGCACATCACACAACACACATCACACAACACACATACACATCACACCACACACCTCTCACCACACATCACTCGCCATTCACCACGCATCACTCACCACTCACCACATATCACTCACCACTCACTCACATATCACTCACCACATATCACTCACCATACATCACTCGCCACGCAACTCTCAACACATCATATACCACAAATCACTCACCTCGCATACAATATTTCCTTTTGGTTGAGTGTATTATTTTCCAATGGAAATTTGCATACATATAGGCAACTACTTTATCCCCTGATTACGAAAATCAAAATTTTTTCCTGAAAAATTAATTTGTCATGTAAAAAAAAATCATAGTTGTAAATCTTGTTGCATCAATCACTTCTACAAGTCATAAAAAATGATATATTTTCAGAAGTTGCCAGGCTCTATTTCTTCATATTAAAATACTACCTTTTATATTTTTCTTTCATTGGAAAAACTAACACACATTAAATACTTAGATAATAATATCTGGACAAATTAATCTATAATGAAGAAAAAAGCATAAAAACATAGTTATTATACTATTACTTTTATATTATTTTTGTCAAAAATTTTCATTATTATTATTATTATTATTATTATTATTATTATTATTATTATTATTATTAAATTATTATTATTATTATAATTATTATTTATTATATACGCTACGCTTTTTCAATTTATATTTATTATTATTTTATTATTATTATTATTATTATTATTATTATTATTGTGAGCTATGTTTATACCCACTACCACAGGCGTATTTGATGTCCTTAGTTTTATTAAAATCCATCACCCATCCAGTCCTGCTCAGAAGTTATTTTTTATCACATCTTGAGTTTCATGTGGGAGAGGTTCCGGTGTAAGAGCATCAGCTGTGTTCCCCAACTGCACCTATTCATGTACTCTTCCCTCTTACCCATCAATATTTACTGCCGAGTTAGTCGCTATAATTCTGGCCCTATCAAGAATTATGGCCTTCAACGACGATGCGACATATACCATTTCCGACTCCAAAAAGCGCACTGATGACACTCAATAACAGTTAGCCAAGAAGCCCACTAGTCTGGCTTATCCAGAACTTCCCTTTTCTGCTTTATTCCAGGGAAGAAGACAATCTGCTTCTCCTGAGTCCTGTCCTACGTCGATATCCTGGGAAATGAAAAAGCTGACATGGCTTTTTGTATATTGTATCTACTTCCTTTACACATACAAAATAGTTGTATTCCACCTCCTGATCTCTATTCCCACATCCATCGATAATTTTTCGCGTGCTGGGAGGTCTGTTGGAGGTAGGATTCCTGAAGTGCTAAACTACAAGTGGTTAAACTCTTCGTTTGTCCTTGACGTTTTCTTGCTGCCTTAGTCGTCGCAGGGAGGTGTCCTTAGCGCACTTTCTCATCTGTCATACCAACATCACCCACAGCTACCATATGTAACTGGAGAACCCACTTGTCTGTCAGTTTTGCCTTTCTCGCATTCTCCTTTCAGTTATTCACATCTTGGTTCGTTGTCCCGCTTTGATATCCTGCAGACGGAGGTACTTCCCTGGTTTATGTAACATCCCCTGCGGGAACCGTCTTTCCCCACCTCTTATCGGAATCTTCATCTTTTTGAAGTGAAGCAAAATTCGTTTTTCTCAGCGCCTTGAACCTGTTGTTCCAGATATGGGTTTCCTGGTGTGTTTGTTTTCCTTTCATTTTGCCTAGTGTTGTGCCTGGTGCTGGCTTATAACACTAGAGTTGTCGCATCCCAGTGAGCAGTAACAACGCCTTTAAACCTTTGTTGTTATTGTTTTTATTATTATTATTATTATTATTATCATTAATTTATTTTCATTATTAGTAAAATTTTCGTTATTGCTATTATTATCGTTCTTATTATTATTATCTATTATTATTATTATTATTATTATTATTATTATTATTATTATTATTGATACTAATTTAATTTATTCCTTACTAATTGTTGTTATTAATATTGAAACTAAATATTATTACTATTATTAGTGTTACTCTTATTTTATAATTACTTATATTGATAGTGTTATTATAAAAAATATCATTATTTTTATTATTATTTTTCATACCATTACTTTATATTATTATTATTATGATTATTAATATTATTATTATTGTTAATTATTTATATTGTCATTTAATAATAATACTTTATATTATTATTATTATTAATTATAACATTATTATTATTATTATTATTATTATTATTATTATTATTATTATTATTATTATATTAATATATTATTATTACTATTATTATAACTTTGAAATTTAGTATGAAGAGTTTATGGCAGAAACCATTAAGTTCAATTTATCTCTCTTTCACAGCGTTGTATTGTGATAATCTAATCTTATATTTTTATAAATTAGAAAACAGGTTTTTATAACACTCCAGAAGCAACGGTTAGAGATGTAGCACATTTCTTTTCAGATAATAATTGTATTACTAGCAGTTCGACCCATGATGTACCGATATATATATATATATATATATATATATATATATATATATATATATATATATATATATATATATATATATATATATATATATATATATATATATATATATATATATATATATAATATATATATATATATATATATATATATATTTATATATTATATTATTATTATTTATTATATATATATATATATATATAATTTATTATTTATTATATTATATATAAATATTAAACTTAGCGCAAAATGAATAAAGGGCTCAACACAATGCTAAGGTTTTTGCACAATGAAATTCAAAAAATGTTTGTTCAAAATGAATTTTAAATTCTTAAAATATTCTGCAAAAGCTTTCAAAATTATTTACGTAACTAATATATATCTGGTAACACACCTTTGTCTTTAAGCGGTGGTTGAAGTTTTGTGGTATTCTGAGCAAGGGAAAACTGTGTCATAACATGTTCTACGTGTTTGCGCAAGTTTATATATATATATATATATATATATATATATATATATATATATATATATATATATATATATATATATATTATATATATATATATATATATATATAATATATAATATATAATGAATTTTGTCACTCTCACATCTTTCATCTTAGTATCTATATATTTCAATCTCCCTTCCTCCCTCCCTTTCTCCCTTTCATCCACTCCCCCTCCTCTCCCCCTCTGATCCCTTCTTCATCCCCTTCCCTCATTTCTCTATCTCTCCTTTTTTTCTCTCTTTTTGCCTCATTATTAAATATGATTTCAAAAATCACGAAATTTTTCAGGTAAAAAGAAATAGACTTAATAAGAGAAAATAAAG
>SEYY01019781.1:120000-147500 GCA_009176605.1 Armadillidium nasatum
ATTACAATGATTTAAGGAAAAATATTATATGTTTTCACCGTGTAAATATGTACTTATGCTATTCTGTAAATTCAAACATTATAGAAATATTCTGACGTTAGCCTTTCGATTAGCCAGAAAAAAATTACTATACGAGAAAGATCGAATCATCGTGGGGACAGTAAGGCTAAGTGGAAAATTCTGAACAATTTGATAAAACCTCCTTGGTCACATGGTGAATATGAATTATTACATAATGGCACTAAAATTATTAAGTGATCCTTCTCGTGTTTCTCATATGTTCAGTGAGTTTTTTGTTGGTATAGTTAGGGTTTTATAGAATGATTTTTAATGTATTTTGTGGGTGAGTCTATTGATAATCTGGATTATGTTTCTAACTCATTTTTTTTCTTCTTTTATCTAGTAACAAGTCATGAGGTGTCTGAAGCTATTCTTTCGATGAAAGACGACAACTTTCATCATTTTGCTATTCCTACTCGTTTGCTCAAATTATTCTGTAATGATTTACCCGAATTGCTGACGTTGTTGTTTAATTACTTTATCGAATCTTCTATATTCTCCACCATTTTAAAAATTGAAAGAATTGTTCCCATTTTTAAACATTTTAATTCAGTTAATAGATCTCATGTTTTACTCTTATGATTTTATGGATGATGTCGATTGGCAACATGAATATAATACTAGACGTTCATTTGCTTCGTTTACCTTTTAGTAGAGTTATGGTTAACAAACGAATTCTTTTTGAGCAATGCTATTAAACATTGGTCTATATTACCTGATGAGCTCAGAACCCTGCCATCTGGAGCAGTGTTTTGAAAACATAAATCTCTTTTGAAATTGAATCTCTAGTCTTTCTGTGTCAGTTAATACATTATTTACTTAACCTTTAAAGTTTGTTAATTTAAAAGGTTCAGAAAACTTTAAAGTCTAAAGTCTATTATTATTATTATTATTATTATTATTATTATTATTATTATTATTATTATTATTATTATTATTATTATTATTATTATTATTATTATTATTATTATTATTATTATTATTATTATTATTATTATTATTATTATTATTATTATTATTATTATTATTATTATTATTATTATTATTATTATTATTCTTATTAGTGTAAATATTATTGTTGTTATTACTATTGTTAATATTAATATAGTAAATGATATAATTAAAGTTATTGTTACTAGCATAAAAAGCACTATCATTATTATTACTAAAGTTTTGTTACTTTAAAGTAACTTATTGTATTTTTAATGAAGTAAATATATATATATATATATATATATATATATATATATATATATATATATATATATATATATATATATATATATATATATATATATATATATATACACAATAGTAGCAAAAGAAGAAATTATATAAGTTTGATGAATATTTAATTGAATTTGCGTCATAGCTCTTTTTTATCAGTGATATATATATATATATATATATATATATATATATATATATATATATATATATATATATATATATATATATATATATATATATATATATATATATATATATATATATATAGGAGTGTAGCTTGCGAGAATGGAGAGATTGGAGGAGGAGTGAGAAGGGGAACAATTTAGAAGTGTTAAATTTAGGATGGAAAGAGATGAGAGGGAGTGTGGCTGTGTGAGTGGAGGGTGAGTCGGGGAGGTTAAGGGAGACACTAGTAGAAAGTAAAAGAAATGTGTGTGAGGTGAGGAGGGTGAGAGAGAAGTGAATGGTGGTGCGAGGAGGCGAATATTGCAGTAAGGGAGAGAAAAGGAGACTTTGAATAAAATTCTGGGTAAAAAAAAGGGCAGAGGATTGGGGGGCACATAGGGAAAAGATAGTCAAAAGGGGGAAGTAAGGAGGGCGAAAGAAAGAACATATGGAAAAATGGGGTAATAATATAGTGGAGGGATTTAGAGAAAGGAGTAAGATGTTTTGGAAAGAGGTGAATAAGGCAAGGAATAAAGGGGAGGGGGGAGGTTAAAGGAAATAGGAGAGACATAAGACAGGTAGAAAGTGAAGTTAGGGCAAGAAGGATAGAGTACTGTAGTATGGCTTCTGAATTTGAGGGAGGCTGAGGTGGTGGAGAATGGAAGAGGAGGGATGGTAGGAGAGGATTAGGGGAAGTTTCGGTAGAAAAAGTAGGTAAACCATTCAGAAAAGTGAAAAGGGTCAAAATGGCTGGTTTAAATAGAATAAGTGGAAAGATGTTAAAGTAATGGGGAAATATTGTGGTATAATGGTTGGCAATATTGTTCAATTTATGTTGGGTAATGGGAAAAGTTCCTCAAAATTGGCAAGATGCGTTTGTGGTCCCTTTGTATAAAGGAAAGGGTGATAAATTTGAGTGTGGGAGTTATAGTGAGTATAAGTTTGCTTAGCCTAGTGGGAAAAGTGTATGGTAGAATTTTATTGGGAAGGTAGGATTTGATGGGTTGATAAGAGAAGAACAGAGAGGTTTTAGTGAAGGAAGGGAGTGTATAGATCAGGTTTTCACTTTAAAAATGATTAAGGAGAAATGTAAAGATAAAGTTCAGGATATATTTGTGTTTATGGATCTGGTAATATATTACCATATGGTGAACAGGAGTAAGATGTTGGTAAGTTTTGATAAAGTATGAAACTGTGAAGATGGTAATGGAGGGTATTAGAGCATTTTATAGGAAGAGTAGAGCGTGTTTTGAGAGTAAGTAGAATAGAATGGAGATTTGATGTGAATAATGGATCGAGGCAGTGTTGTGCAATATTTCCGGAGTTGTTTAATTTATTTATTGACAAAGTGATGAGAATGATGGAAAGTGTGAGTAGAGGAGTGAGAACGAGGGAACAACATGATGTGTGGGAAGCGAATGTGTTATTGTATGCGATGATGATGTACTTTTGGGGGGATGTTAAGGGGAGTTTGACAGGTACTGGTGGAAGAGTTTGTAAAAGGATGTGACGAGTTGGTTTTTAAAGGTGAATGAGTGTTAAGAGTAAAGTGTTGTGAACGAAAAATGAGGAGGGATGGAATAGTGGTGTGGATGGGAGAGATGAAATGCAAATAAAAGTGAAAAGGGAGAGGTTGGAGTTGCTTGATACATTTAATTATCTGGGTGTGAATTTTGGGAGGGAGATGGTAGTGTTGGTGATGAAGTGGGAAATAGAAAAATGGAGAGAAGGTATTTTGGGAAATTTAGGGGTATTTGGAGTAGAGAAAAGGAAGTGAAGATGAAATTGTTTGAGAGATGCTGTATGCTGGTGGATATGTATGGGAGCGAAGTTTGGAGATTGAATGCGAGTAAGAGAAAAAAAGGTTGAAGTTTTATAAATGAAGGGTCAGAGGCTGGTGTATGGTGTAGGTACAAAGGATAGAGTCAGGAATGTTAGAAATAAGGGAGATGTGTAGTTCGGAAAGGAGTATGGTTAGGAGAGCTAAACATAAACAGAGCGTTCTGAGATGGTTTGAGCATGTTTGTAATATAAATGAGGATGAGGAGTGACTGGTAAAAGAGGTATTTGTATCAGAAGTGGAGGGCGTAATAGGTAGGGGGAGATCGAGAGGAGGTTGGATGAGTAGGGCAAGGAGTTATCGAAGGACAGAGTGATGAGGTGGGAGTAGGGTGTGCGGTTGACTGAGGATAGGAGGAAGTGGAATAGATTGATGAGGGTATGGAAATGGTTGTGGCCTGCGGTAGACACTACCTCACGATAGTGGGAAAGAATGTGAGTAAATATATATATATATATATATATATATATATATATATATATATATATATATTATATATATATATATATATATATATATATATATATATATATATATATATATATATATATATATATATATACTAACTTTATAAACTTTTTATTATAGTTATAATGCTTTTTCTACGTGTTTCATTTTATAAAAAGTGACAATAATATTTGTGTTTAGGGGGCAAAGTCCCCCAAATCTTTTCTAAGCCTGAACATAGTTGAGAGTGAGAAAAGAGACCTTGTTTGTTTATATATATATATATATATATATATAATATATATATATATATATATATATATATATATATATATATATATATATATATATATATATATATATATATATATATATATATATATATATATAAATATGTTCAAAAGGATAAATATATTTTATGAGAATAAAATCGAGACTTTTAATTAATAGCTTAGGTTAGGTTTAGGTTAGGTTAGGGTTTTTTTAAGTTAAATCTAATTTTTATTTCCTCTTGCTTGTTTTCTAAAGTTGCCGATTGAGGGAGTTCCCTTTTCCTCTAAACCAGAGCTTCTCAAAGTAGAAATCCCACACCCCCAAAGGGGCTTTCCAGAAATTTTGAACCTATTAAAACAAGGCATTCGATTTTATTTTTTATTTTTATGGTATATTTGAAAGGGGGGTCAATAAAAAAAAAAAAGTTTGAGAGGCCTTTGCTCTATTTAGACTTCAAAAAAATAATTACTTTTCCCTTTCTTTGTCTATGTTGGTAAGGATAAGAAACTCATAAAAAAATTACTTGTGATTTGTTACGAAAATTATTACTGTAAATAATAATAATAAAATACTAAACTCTCTCCTCCAAGATTCTTATACTCTACGGTGTATTTAATTAACCTTCAAACTTATAACTTATAAATTAATATAATATATATATATATATATATATATATATATATATATATATATATATATATATATATATATATATATATATATATATATTATAAATCCCTTTTTTTTTTTTTTTTTTTACCTTCTCACCCCCTGACCACCCCATGTTGAGGCGGCCACACTTCGCTAATGAAGCTTCCTGCCGCAGTCGGTCTCGTCCAGAGATCCTTCAAAGAAGTGATGCCCAGAAGATTTTGGGGCGAGAGTTGGAAGGACAGCGTAATAGAAAGTGTTTCACGGTCTCCGGGGCCATTCCGCATCTAGTACAGGTGGGAGATGCTGCCTGGTTTATTTTGAATTCGTGTTTGTAATGTTGTAGGTTTGGGTGGTGCCCGCATCTCAATCTTGCAAGTGAGGTTTGTAAGTGTCTTGGGAGGTTGTTGAAGTCGGGGTTTATTTCGGGGGGGGGTTCGTTTAGTGATGTTGTTTGGAGGTCTGTTGATCATGTATGAATGTGTTAGTTGAGTGTGTATATGCTTGGTTGTTGTGGTATTGGGGGGAGGAGGGGGGATGTGATTTAGGATCTGTTTGTAAAAGGCGCCGGTGGACGATGGAGGCTGTGTTAGTCTTTGTGGGGTAGGTTGGAGGAGAGTATTGTGACATGGGTGTGTGGGTAGGCGTGTTTTTGCGTAAAATTGGGTGCCTATCATTTCGAGGTGATTCCTTATGGGTAGTATCTTGGTTTCGTTGTGTAGGTGTTGTTGAGGGGTTGTGCGTGTGCAGCCGGTGATGGTGCGAAGGGCTTTATTTTGCGTTATTTGGAGTTTCGTTAAGTTTTTGTCGGAGAGCAGAGGGTGCCAGACAGGGGAGGCGTAGTTAATGGTGGGGCGTATAAATTGTTTGTAGATTGCAATTGAGGTTTGTATGTTGTTGTGTATGTCTGTGTTGGCAACTGTTTTGAGGATGTTGAGTTTTCTGTTTGCGGCTGAGGTGGTATTTTGAATGTGCTTGGAGAAAGTGAGGCGAGTGTCAAATGTTAGGCCAAGGATCTTAGGGGTTTTGTTGAAGGGTATGGGGGTGTTGTTTAGTAGGACTTGTGGGTGGGTGTTGGATATGTGTTTGTCTGTTGTTATGAGGGTTATGGAGGATTTGTTTGGGATGCTGTCATCCTGTTTTCGACTAGCCAAGTTTGGAGTTGAGTTAGGTAGTCTTGAGTGAGTGATGTTGCGGTGGTGAGGTCTTTGTGAGTGGTGGCTATAGTTATGTCGTCGGCGTATGAGGTGATGTGGGTGAAAGTTGTTTGTGGTTGTGGGAGGTCTGCTGTGTATAGGTTAAATAGAGTGGGGGAGAGTATGGCTTCTTGGGGAACTCCGTTCTTTATGTTAATGGTACGTGATTTATGGCCGTTTTGTTGTATTTGGGCGGTTCTTCCTGATAGTTCTATATATATATAATATATATATATATATATATATATATATATATATATATATATTATATATATATATATATATATATTATATATATATATATATATATATATATATATATATATTATATATAATATGATAACGTCAAGCTTTCTCTTTAACATTCAAGCACGGTTGAGAAGCATCTTGTGACAAACAGATAATCATCAGGAATTTCTCTCCTGGAATTTCTCGCACACACACACACATACATACACACACACATACACACACACACACACACACACACACACACACACACACACACACACACACACACACACACACACACACACACGCACACACGCATACAAAGACGGTGGACGAAAACCTTTGTTTTATGGGGTATTCTATTGCTGGTTAATAGTTCATAGAGAGACTCTTGCACACTTTTTATAACTCCTTTTATTACTTTGTAAAAATCAATCTCTGATACTTTTGTAAACTTTAAGGGAAATCTTACATAAAAAGTTTAGTTTTTCTTCAAAATATTGTTATATTATTGTTTTTTTTTTTTTGTTTTTTTATTATATTTAATTTATTTGCTTTTAATATTTCATATATAAAGAAATCAAATTTGTAATATTGCATATTTAATGCTAATACAAATCTTCAAATAATAATAATGGTAATAATTAATAATACTAATTAATAATTAATAATTCCCAAGGGAATATGTAGTCGAAATAGAACAACAGTGTAGATACGAGAGAGAGAGAGAGAGAGAGAGAGAGAGAGAGAGAGAAAGTGATTGACGTATGACACATTTTCAAAACAGTTGATCAAGGAATGTTAAATGGATTTGACATGTTTAACGCTTGGAGAGTGACGAATGAGAGAAGAAGGCTTATGAAAATTTATAGATAGACATAGCTGCATAAATAAGCGTGTCCTGGAATCAAAAAGCGATAGGAGAGAGAGAGAGAGAGAGAGAGTTATAAGGCTAGTATTCAATGTCACGAAGATATTACAGTAAAAACTTTTGAGTTATAAAATAATTTGAACTCAAAATACATTAATAATTAAGTGGTTAATGATTAATTAAAAAAAAAAGACTCTTAAGAATTAGAGTGTAGAAAATTTAAATGAATATATAATTCAAAATAAAGTGACGGGTAAGATAGATAAAGAAAACTATTGGAAGAGATACTAAATTAGAGAAAAGAACAAACAAGACTAAAAAAAAAGATACTTTACTATTGATTTAGATAATGATTTTTATCGAACTTAATGTAATTAGAAATATTCGTTAGAGAATTTACTCAAAACATTAAATAAGAGTAAGCTTCAAAGTCAGTAAACTAAAGTAAAACCTTAAAAGGAGTCACCATTAGGAAGCTTTTAAGTCTTATAAAGAGATTATAAAAGATTTAGAAATTTAATATAAAAAAAATATGAAAAGGAAGATGAAAGTAATAACTTAGAGAGAGAGAGAGAGAGAGGGAAAATGAGAGAATTTTAATGATCGAAAACTATATTGAAGTTCTTTTCAGAGAAAAAAAAGTGTTGTGAAAGTAGTGTAATAATAAATGAGTGAATATAACTTGAAAGAATGGTCAACTCGGACTCATTTATAGTAGGACTAATAAAAGAAAAAATTGAAAGATAAGTGAAGAATATAGTGAAAGAAAGGAAATGATGAAATATAATTGGAAAAAGGGAAAGCAAAGACAAAAAGAACTATGGAAAAATTAGAAGAGAGAAAAGGGAAAGAAAGTAGAAGTATTTGGAGACTTCAGCAGTCCCCAAACTTTTTAAAATCAAAGAAAATCAGGAAAATATAAGAATAATGTGAAGAATAATAAATCCAAGGTGAAGAATAAAAAATCCAAGGGGAAATATAATTAATCCAAATTAAAGAAGAATAAATCCAAGGTGAAGAAGAATAAATCCAAGGTGTGAAGAAGAATAAATCAAAGGTGAGGAAGAATAAATCCAAGGTGAAGAAGAATAAATCCAAGGTGAAGAATAATAAATCCAAGGTAAAGAAACATTATAGGAATCATTAGGATGAAGTTATCAAAGGCATAATAGATGAATAAGAAAGAACTCTTTGATGTAGTTTAGAAAACGAGTTTTGTAAAATACTCTTTGAAAATTCTTGAAAATGTTTTTAGAAAATACTTTAGAAAATACTATTAGAGAATACTTTTAGAAAATATTTTTCGAAAATTCTTTTAGAAAATTCTTTTAGAAAATACTCTTATAAAATACATATAAAATACTTATATGATGGATATAAAATGATCTAAGAAAATACTTTAAAAATACTCCTAGAATATACTCTTAGATATTACTCTTAGAAAATACTCTTACAAAATAGTCTTAGAAATTACTCAGCAAATACTTTTAAAAAATGCTCTTATACTATTGGAAAATATCCTGATCAAATATCTTTAGAAAATACTCTTGGAAAATAGCTTTAGAAAATATTCTCTTAAAATGCTCTTGGAGAATACTTAGAAAATACTCAACAAGCACTCATAAATTACTCTTGAAAATACGCTTATTAAATGCTCTAAAAAATATTTTTAGAAAATACTTATAGAAAATTATATGGAAAATAATCTGCAAATTACTCTTAAAAGGAGAAATATTATCAAATGTGTAAAGATCGAAATGGCAAAATTTTTTACTAATTCAAAAAATTTATAAAATATGAAAAAAAATAAATTTCTATATACTATGCGAACTGATTTTCTTGTATAAATAAAATGGAATTGGAAATTATTATTAATTTTATTATTATTATTATTATTATTATTATTTATTATTATTATTATTATTATTTAACTATTTATTTTTATCATTTCTACTAATACTACTATTACTTATTATGATTTTTATTATTATTATTTTAACTTTTATTTTTAATATTAAGTGCTATTATTATTATTATTATTATTACTATTAATGATATTGTTACAATAATTATTACTTTTATTATTATTATTACTTAATTTCACTGTTACTATAATTATTATTATTATTATTATTGGGCTCAAAGGACGATTTCGTCTCCCCAGAAGCCTATTTCAGTTTAGTATCAAAACATGCAAAGTACACGATATTTGTATATGTAAATTTGTAACTGAAAAATGAATAAAGATTAAAGATTATTATTGTTATTATTATTATTATTATCATTATTATTATTATTAGGTAGAAAATACAATCATTCATTAAATTGTGATTTTTTTTTTTTTTTTTGATACATAAAATCGACTAAGCAAGTAATTATTAATTGATTATTTCATCTGTTTAATTTTTTAAATTTCAAAAAATTTCAAAAAATGCATTCGTCAAAATTAAAGAACGGGGACTGACTTCTTCTTTCTAAGGGGTAAAGAGGGAGCGAGGGATTCTTTCTTGGGGGAGAGGGATAACTCAATCCATTATAATTTATTATCATTATTATTATTATTATTTATTATTATTATTATTATTTATAAATATTGTTATAGTTATTATTATTATTTAAATATATTTTTTTTTTTTTTTTGCTACAATTCTTAACATTAAAAATAAATTATTTTAATAGTAATTAATATTAATAATAAAAATAATAATAATCAGTAATCATTTTTATAATATATTATATATATATATATATATATATATATATATATATATATATATATATATATATATATATAATAATATATATATATATATATATATATATATATATATATATATATATATATATATATATATCGAAAGACAAATCTGCAATGATTGAATAGTAATAAAGCATTAACGATGAATAGATTGAAATCGACCTTCAGATATTCATGCTTGATATCACTGTATTTTGATAAAGTCGCAGAGAAGCGAATTTTTTTTTTTTTTTAACGTTTCCATCACCATACTTCTCCCCGACGCTTCCTTCATCGAAAAATCATCTTTCCACGGAACAAAAGAAAGCAATTTTGACGTTGAGATATTATAAGTGAGAAGATCTTGACAGTCAGAATGGGTTATCGTCTTCTATTCCTTCTTGATATCGTAGATCGATAGTCTCTTTTGATAAATCTATAAGCTGAGTGCATTAGAGCAGCGCTTGCTGGATTATAATTCTCAATTTTCTAGAGAGGTAAACAAAACATGCATGCACATACACTTTAAAATATATATATATATATATATATATATATATATATATATATATATATATATATATATATATATATATATATATATATATATATATATATATATATATATATATATATATATATATATATATATATCAGAGGTGGGCGCGCAAATTTTAAAATTTAGAGCGCAAACTCAAAAGCGCAAATTTTAAAAACTTTGTCCGCAAATGCAAAAGCGCACATTTTTTCAAAAATTTAGTCCGCAAATGCAAAAGCGCACATGTCTGCAAATAAAAAAAAAAATTTTTAAAGCGCAAATTTTGGAGCAAAAAAGAAAAAAAAAAAAAAAAAAAAAAAAAAAAAAAAAAAAAGAGCGCTAGTAGGATGTAAAGATGAATTATTTTTAAATTTTATTTGATAAATGCAAATATATAACAAAAAATGAGAAAGAATTTATTATTATTCATTCAGCCATCTATGATCTCTTCCTCCTCGTAGCTCTCCTCTTGCATTCTGAAAAGGGTCATATTCCCTTTCATGAAAATAAATTTTTCAAAATTGCTAGGATGCAATGGCTGCCCTCTTTGGTCTTAGAATGTCAGAGCCTTGACTAAACAACCTCTCCACGGCCGCTGAGCTGGGTAATGGGGTATTATACTTCATAAACAAGTCCACCCAGACCTCTTGGTATTCACATGGAAAAAGGTTCCTAGTGAGAGGGTTATTGTGGTGAACATCTACTGCATCCCAGCTATCCAAGTTTTGCCGCAACTTCTCCTCCAGAGGTGTCTGCTGGATATAAATGGGGCCTTCAGTTTCTGAAAAATTTAGAAATGATATCAAGAACTCAAATCTTTTTAAGTTTCATTTGAACATTATGTCAGTATATATATATATATATATATATATATATATATATATATATATATATATATATATATATATATTATATATATATATATATATATATATATATATATATATATATATATATATATATATATATATATATATATATATATATATATATATATATATATATATATATATATATATATATATATATATATATATATATATATATATATATATATATATATATATATATATATATATATATATATATATATATATATATATATATATATATATATATATATATATATATATATATATATATATATAATATATATATATATATATATATAATATATATATATATATATATATATATATATATATATATATATATATATATATATATATATATATATATATATATATATATATATATATATATATATATATATATATATATATATATATATATATATATATAATATATATATATATATATATATATATATATATATATATATATATATATATATATATATATATATATATATATATATATATATATATATATATATATATCATCATCATCATCATCATCATCATCATCATCACCGTCCAAACCGGTAGGCTGGCGCCTGTCGGGTGCTACTCCTCCAAAATCTTCTCCACGCGTTTCTGTCCTCAAACATTCGGTTGTCTTCCACCTCTTCCTGTGTCTTGTTCCTTCGTTGTATGGCTTCTTCTACCGCCTCCATCCATCTCTTCCTTGGTCTTCCCTTCGGTCTCCTTCCTTCTGGTCTCCATTCCAGCATCTCTCTCAGTCTCTCTCCCTCCCACATTCTCTTCACGTGACCAAACCATCTCAGTTGGTTTCTTTCTATATGCATTCCAAAATTGATTCCACCCCAAATTCCTCTCTCACCAGTTCACTCCTCATTCTATCTCTCAGTGATATATATATATATATATATATATATATATATATATATATATATATATATATATATATATATATATATATATATATATATATATATATATATATATATATATATATATATATATATATATATATAGGACAAGAGATGCTTAAAGTTTGTTCTAAATTATAAAAAATAGCTCACCTTAAATGGTCCATTTCATATTCATCCCCATCACCTTCAGTGCCTTGATGTGGAGGAGTAAAATTCGATGAAATATTACACTTTATTTCCTTCAATATCCTCGTCTTGACAGCTGGATACTTCCCCCTATTTAACCTATGTGCCACTCCGAGTTTGAAGTGAGGGTGCAGAGCTGTTGCCATAAGTAAATCACAATCATCAAAAATCCTGCTGAACCTCGGTTCAAATCCCTTTTCTTTCCCTTTGTTTGGCTTTGGCTGCTTTAGTAAGTAGTTGACTAAGCTTTTGGCATAGTTAAGTTTTTTCACCTCTCGTTGCAATTCCACGAGATTGTCCTTGAGGAGGAAGAGGTTAGGCAATAGAACCCCAGCTTACGTATTCTTCTCATCCTGCAACATATCCAGCCTAACAGCAATAGGCGTCATTATTTCGATGTACTCGGAAATTACCTCCTTGTCAGTTTTATAAAATATTGGAAGACAAGGCTTTTGTTCCATACAAATAAACCAATAAACAAAATATTCAATAAACCATATATATATATATATATATATATATATATATATATATATATATATATATATATATATATATATATATATATATATATATATATATATATATATATATATATATATATATATATAATATATATATACATATAAACAATATCTTTTATTATCGAGGACAATTTGATATTTTTTGAATATCGATATTTTTTTTATATATCGGCATTCCTAGTTTAAGTATTAACTTTTAATTAGCAGAAAGAGTAATAAAATTTGGCTGATTAAATAAGAAACTGAAATATAAGCCCAAAAATGATGAAGCGCAAATTGGTAAGCGCTAATTTCAAAAAACTTCCGCAAAAGCACAAAATATTTTTTAAAGCGCAAATTTGCGCTTTTGCGCTCTTAAAAAAGTTGTTAAGCGCAAAATGCAAAAGCGCACATTTTCGAAATTTAGCGCAAAGCGCAAAAGCGCAATTTTTTATTTAAAGCGCAAATTGCGCTTTTGCGCTTTTGCGCTCTCATTTGCGCTTATGCCCACCTCTGATATATATATATATATATATATATATATATATATATATATATATATATATATATATATATATATATATATATATATATATATATATATATATATATATATATATATATATATATATATATTATATATATAGTTCGTTTAAAAAAATAAAATATCTCAAATTTCAAATCTCTCAATTATATTCTATAATAATTTAGGATATAAATGTTCATGAAGATTCTAAAATTTAGGATATAAATGCTCATGAAGATTCTAAAATTTAGGATATAAATGCTCATGAAAATTCTAAAATTTATTATATGAATGCTGATGAAGATTCTAAAATTTATTATATGAATGCTCATGAAGATTCTAAATTTTAGGATGTAAATGCTCATGAAGATTCTAAAATTTAGGATTTAAATGCTCATGAAGACTCTGATTGTGATTTAAATTAATGAAATGTTTTTTTCTTCTTTATTGTCGTAATATGTAGAAAAGAAGTAATGAAATTCAAATCAAATTTTCCTTTATTTTGTTTTAGTGTAATTTACAATTAACCCCAGCAGGTAAACTCCGGTTTTGTCTGATTATTGCTCGATCTGCATTTTTTTTTTTTAACACTCTACCACCACCACTCACGGGCAGAACTCTATTCAAGGAATGGGTGTTAAAGCAATAAAAGAAGATAGAACAACCAACAACTCCTACCGAACACGAATTTCGAAGGTGAGTACAGACGTGGGCTTTAATGTAATGGAAATTAAATTCAGCGTCATAGACTAATAAAATGAGGTATAATTTCTGATACAAATATATGGTAACTTTTAATATATAAATTTATAATTGGAACGCCGTTTCGAGTACTAATTACGTTTCGCAGCATTATTTTAGACATTCCAGTTTAGCAAACTTTCTCTCTTTCTCTATCTATTTTTGCTCGTTCTCAAGTCAATCTGGGAAACTTGTGAGTCTTCTCTATTTTTGAGAAAGCACATTCTGTTTGATTAGAGAGAGAGAGAGAGAGAGAGAGAGAGAGAGAGAGAGAGAGAGAGAGAGAGAGAGAGAGAGAGAGAGAGAGAGAGAGAGAGAGAGAGAGAGAGAGAGAGAGAGAGAGAGAGAGAGAGAGAGAGAGAGAGAGAGAGAGAGAGAGAGAGAGAGAGAGAGAGAGAGAGAGAGAGAGAGAGAGAGAGAGAGAGAGAGAGAGAGAGAGAGAGAGAGAGAGAGAGAGAGAGAGAGAGAGAGAGAGAGAGAGAGAGAGAGAGAGAGAGAGAGAGAGAGAGAGAGAGAGAGAGAGAGAGAGAGACGAGAGAGAGAGAGAGAGAGAGAGAGAGAGAGAGATAGATCTCAATATGAATAAAAAAAAGAATATTACCAAATATAAATTTGCATTCCAAATACAAAGAAGGGACTCAGTGAAACCAAACGATGTTGCCAAATTAAAAATTCACATATTAATAAAAGATATAGAGTATCAGAAATAAATACCTTATTTTCTGACCTTCGCCTTTGAGGCGAGAGTTGAGGAAATGTTGAGATAAGGCGTAATCAGAAAGAGCAAACAATATTTAAGGATATAGTTTTCTGTTGGCTAAATAAATCACTTTTATTTGTACTGTATAATAATAATTTAAAATGTGTTAAAACTTTTTTGTAAATTAACCTATCATGAACTAAAAATATTGCTATAAACTCTCCTGCGAATATATATATTATATATATATATATATATATATATATATATATATATATATATATATATATATATATATATATATATATATATATATATATATATATATATATATCATCGCCTAACTTGCTTTAAATATTATGAAAATGAAAGAAATTATTCTCATATTTAAGTTCTAATGATTCTGCCTCCAATTTTCCAAACTTCATTGGACCATTCCCAATAAAGGCTGATTATTTTAACAGAATTAGCAAAGAACATTTATTCGAGTGCAAGTTGTAATTTATTAATTATTGTCCTGTACAATAATGGAAGGAAAATACTCTTAATTAAAATGGCAGTTTGTCTTTAAAAATGACGAAAAAATGGTCGTTTTTTGGGGAGGGGGATTTAAAAAGGAAAAAAATTTTCTCTCTCCTTATATATATATATATTATGCGGATATTTTAATATGCGGATGCGGATAATATGCGGATGCGGATAATGCGGATGCGGATGCGGATGCGGATGCGGATTTTGATAATATTATTATATTATATATATATATATATATATATATATATATATATATATATATATATATATATATATATATATATATATATCGCATAAAATTATTTTCTCTTCAAATGTTTTTAATGCCAGAATTACATGAAATATTTGTAAGATTTTACTTTAGCTTTCTCGACCATTAGAAGAGATTTCCTTTTCCTTAAAAACACTTCAAAGATAAAATCGTATTAATCTTAAATTCTTCATAAACACTCAATGCTCTCCGAAGATGCAACTTAATAATAAATTGTTTGAGACGGTAGATTATTTAGCTGATGGATATTTAAAATAATTGATGTTTATATATGCGGATATATGCGGATGCGGATATATATATATATATATATATATATATATATATATATATATATATATATATATATATATATATATATATATAGATAAATTATAATTTATAGATTTTAGCTTATTATATTTTATTATATATTATTTATTAATATATTATTTATATTATTTATTTATTTATTTATTTATATTATTTATTTATTATTATTATATTTATTATATTATATTATATTATATTAGATATTTATTTATAGATAGATAGATAGATAGATATAGATAGATATAGATAGATATAGATTATAGATATATATATTATATTATATATTTTTTATATTTTTTTATTTATATTTATATATATATATTTTATTTATATCAGGAATAGAAGAACAAGAACTCTATAGAACATTTTATTAAATCAACGTTTAGAGAATAAACTTCTCATCTTCAGGATCTAAAAAGACAATATAAAATTACTTTTAAAATCAGACAGAAAAAAGTAAAAGATAAAATAGTGTACAATATATGAAAAGTTTTATATAAAAAACACTTAATAACATTTTTTTGGGGAAAAACACTGCTTAAAAATGGGTACTAATGGTGGAAAAAAAATTATTTGAAATGTAAAAGAGTATCTTACCTAAAAAACAGTCAGATATGTTTATGATTATAAAATTACATTATTAAAAATGCTATTGCGCTGCTGTCCGTATTTAATGATGGTTTGTTGGAGAGTGGTTATATAAAATGATTCTAAAATACGCATATCTAATGAGTGGTTGGTTTATGCTATTATTTTGAAATTGGATGAGTTTAACTGGTGTTGATGTTTTAAGGTGTGTTTTGATTTTAGAATTGGAAGGATTAGTTAAATTTTTACCTGTACGCGGTGATACTACGCTCGCTGGTGCGCACGTTTAGTTAGAGCATAGTGCTACCAACGTAGATGGCTGAGCAGTCATCACAGTTGTATTTATATACGACCAGCGAGCGCAGGGGTCCGGTAATCTGTCTTTATGGTTTAATATGGAGCTGATTTTATTATTGTTTGTGAATATAGGAATGACTTTAAGTTGTGTAAATGTGTTTTGTTAAATAGGTTGAAGTTCTTTTTTTTAATTTAATGTTTAAGGGATCATAGAACGGAAATTTAATGTATAAAATTTTTTGTATGTAACTGTAGAGATCATTGATTGTTTATTGTAAATAGTATTAAGAAAATTTTGATTGTATTGTGAATAAGTTTTGTAGGATATAAATTTCTGTTAAGGAACTTTATTATAAAATTAAATTCTTTATGTATTAAGTTGAAATCAGATGAAATATGATATGCTCTATATAATAATGCTTTCATATTGTTAATTTTATAAATAAATGGTATGTGACTAAAATAGTTTAAACCTAATCCTGTAAATACATTTTTTTTTTTTTTTTTTTTTTTTTGCGTTAAATTGATGTGTTAGTAGAATGCAAATTTTTATTAATAATATATATATATATATATATATATATATATATATATATATATATATATATATATATATATATATATATATATATATATATATATATATATATATATATATATATATATATATATATATATATATATATATATATATAAAAATAAGGTTTGATGGTGATTGGGCATGTGGATAGCCAGGAGGTTTCGTAATGATCTAGGCATTTGTTATAATTATTATTATTTATTTATTTTATTTATTTATTTATTTATTATTTTTATTATTATTATTTCATCAGTTAGATCAGTAACATTTTTTTGTGGTAGTAGAAACAATCTGATAAATCAGAGAGGATATCCCATCCCCTTACCTCCACGTCCACCTCCTTCCTCTCTCCCCACTCTTCTATTATATACCAAGCTCGTTATTTTCTTAATACATCTGTCTGTCTGTTTGTCTGTCTATGTTTTAGTATATTTAGTATTTGTATGAATATCTGTGATATATATATATATGTATATATATATATATATATATATATATATATATATATATATATATATATATATATATATATATATATATATATATATATATATATATATATATATATTATATATATATATTCTGTACCATTATGAATGAGTAATTTGAAAATTCTTTTCCAAATTTTAATAGAACACCAACTGCCATGAAACAGAATTAATTACGTTAATGTATTGCAAATAATGGTACAGCCATTAATTACGCCCTGGAGAGTATTTAATTCGTCTTTAAGTGGATATATATATATATATATATATATATATATATATATATATATATATATATATATATATATATATTATATATATATATATATATATATATATATATATATATATATATATATATATATATATATATATATATATATATATATATATAAGGTATAGGGAGAAAAGATAGAGAGAGTTAGGTTGATAGATAGATAGATAGATAAATATATACATTATAATAATAGATAAAAAAAAAAAAAAAAAAAGAAGAAATTCATCCCATAGAATATTATAAATATATATATATATATATATATATATATATATATATATATATATATATATATATATATATATATATATATATATATATATATATATATATATATATATATATATATATATATATATATATATATATATATATATATATATATATAGTTTTTTTTTTTTGCTATTTCTACGTTATGAAACTGATTAATCTTTATAAGTGAAAAAAAAAGGTTGAAGTTTTTTTTAACAATTATATTCATTATATAAATTAAAAGAACTCTTATATTAGTAATGCAAGATTTTAATTAATCATCAGTTTGTGATTTGTAATTTGTATAATTTCCACCCGAATGAATATAATGCCACACCTTTAGCATTATCTTTCATTTCTTTAACATTTTTAGTAATGAACTTTGATTGAAAAATGTCACACAAACACGCAAAAACATTTACAAACAAAAATAATTAAAATAGATTTATGACTTTCTTTCTGTACACATTTATTATTATTATTATTATTATTATTATTATTATTATTATTATTATTATTATTATTATTATTATTATTATTATTATTATTATTATTATTATTATTATTATTATATTATATATTATTATTATATATTATTATTATTATTATTATTATTATTATATATATATATATATATATATATATATATATATATATATATATATATATATATATATATATATATATATATATATATATATATATATATATATATATATATATGTTAAATAGTTATTATACCTTTTCAGTTATATAATAATTATAATCACATAGAAAATATTTAATTCTTGTTCATAACTGAAATAAAAGCTTTTTGGATTTTAATTTTAATATGATGGAATTTACTGGAGATCTTTGAACTATTTTACCTCCTGATTTTTTTTATTATATATATATATATATATATATATATATATATATATATATATATATATATATATATATATATATATATATATATATATATATATATATATATATATATATATATATATATTTTAATATTTATTTAAAAATATTTATTTTTAATCATAATATTTATTTAAATTAGTTTGAAGTTGATTGAACTTTGCATTTATGTAAATTTGTTTGTTATATAAAAACAGAAAGATAGACCTCTTTTACTTTAATTATTACGAATGCTCTAATACGGAGGTCAGGTCATCATCTGACTTATTTATAATTGCTAAATGAGTTTCATTCACATAAAATATAACAAGCTATGGAAAATGTTCTTTAAAACCTGCCTTGATAACATGGCTTCCTACCTCAGCATCTGTATATAAATTTCCTTTTGTTTTGCAAATTTTCTTTTTACACACACATCACCACCACTCACGGGCAAAGCCCTATTCAAGGAGGGGGTGTTAGAAGAATGATAATAAGATTAAAGAATAATAAAAAAAAGCCTGCAGGTTCCACCTATCGAAAATTTCTTAGATGAGCACAGACGTGGGTTTGAAAGAAATTGAGATTAAACTATCAACATCTATTATTTCCGTTATTCGATCGAGTTATCTGCGTTATCTAATTTATAAATCCATCTGGTATCATAAGATAATCATCAGGAATGTTATCTCTATTTAAAACTTTCTCACCATACTCCTGTAGGTGCTAGCACCTGTCAGCTGTCTCGAACGAAATTCCTCCATCGCCCACGATCTCCCGCGCCGTCGTCGATCAAAAGGTTCCAAAGGGTTCCGAGGCAAGACATGAGTTTCTTCAGCAAGGCAATCAGTTGGTGGCTTGCTAGGCCTATCCCAACCCAGTCGAGACTGCTCTATTTAAAAGTTATTGTTAAATATATAAATAACGAAATCATATACGAAGAACTTTTCGAGTTGCGTTGAATTGTTTAATCAAAAGACTTACAAATAATATTCGGGAGAAAATTAGTTCACTGAAAATTTCGACTAAATTTTGTTAATTTTGACTTAATATTTCACTTACTTTTTTTAAAAAAGTTATCCTTTTAATATATCTAAATATCTAAGAAAACTGTTCTTTTTTTTTTGAACACAATACGATAAAGTACCAGAAATATAAACTGTAATTATTGTAATACATCTTTGTGTTTATTAAAATTTTAGTTGTAATTATAAATGAAAAGTTATGTTAAAAAAAAAAAAAAAAAAAAAAATGATGTAGCATTTTGAATGTCAGTTATGACTTTAATCTGAAAAGAACCAATCTTTTTTAAAGTGTTTTCGGGTCGCCATGCGGTTTGTCACAACGTAAGACATTAGACATGTATTGAATTGAACTTTACTTCGTTAAACACATTTCTAAAGATGTTATATATAAACGCTAATAAAATCACGGGACACCAAAATATTAGCCCTTAATCTGAAGGAAACTTACCAATATAATTTTCGGGGTAATTATCAATTTACAACAATATTTTTTTTTTTTTTTTTTTTTTTGCTATAAGGATAATCAGAAAGGTTATTTTCAACTGACAAATTTATTTATTTATCAAATAATATAGATTGATTGTAAACCCCTAATATCGAAAAAAAAAAAATATATATATATATATATATATATATTATATATATATATATAATATATATATATATATATATATATATATATATATATATATATATATATATATATATATATATATATATATATATATATATATATATATATATATATATTTATCCTCTCCCAGGAAGGGTTTTCACTCTGTCAGTGGAACCAGCATCTTTCCCCATCTGCTTGAAGAAGTTCTCCCAGAGCCCTCCAAAAGATCAAGTTCTTCGGCTCGCCGGTCCCCATGCCGGTCCATGAGTCCTATCCAGACTCTTCAGGTAGGGTTTTCACCCTTTCAGTAGGACCAGCATCGTTCTCAAACCAACCTCCAAACACTCTCTCCCAGGGGTCTTCAAAAGATTGCGCTTCTCCGAGCAATGGTTCCCAATGCTGGTTCTGGAGTAGTTACAAGCCGTTGACATAGAAATCACAAGGCCGGATGGCTAGTCCTGTCGTCCTTGCATTTAGTTCTCTTCACATGATCCGATCCTGTCGTCGATTTTCAAATTATAAACTATCTTATATATATATATATATATATATATATATATATATATATATATATATATATATATATATATATATATATATATATATATATATATATATATATATATATATGCTGATCCTAGGTAGAAATTACCTAAAGAGCTCCCCCTCCTCCTCCTCATTGCCTGTGACATGCGAACTTTAAAAAAGAAAAAAAATTTGCCACAGAAATAAATCGGTAAATAAACTATTTAAATACTTACATTATTAACAATAAAAATTCAAATTCTAAAGTAAAGAAAAAATAAAATATAAAATTAAAAATTAAAATGGAATTGTATTATTTTTATTTTGTTTTAATAAAATATAAATAATTGCTTTATAAATTTTAAATATTTAAATAAGTTATTCAAAATTTTATTTTTTAAATATTTATATATATATATATATATATATATATATATATATATATATATATATATATATATATATATATATATATATATATATATATATATATATATATATATTTTATTAAAAAGAACTTATCTACTTTATATATTTTTTGGGTCTCTTCTAGAGAGTAAAGGTCCGAGGCCTTTTTTTTTTTTTTTTTTTTTTTTTTTTTTTTTAAGTTCACATCTCACGGGCATTGCCCTATTCGAGGAGAGGAACTTTCTAGGTAGTATATACCTAGGATCCCGAAGTGGGATCGAACCGGCGCCCTCAAGCACGTGAGTCAATCACCCTACCGTTCGAGCCACTGTGAGTGACACCAACACATATGTGTGAGACATACCCAATAAAATTTAGAATAACCTATATATACAGCTCAAGCAGCTGGAGGGAGTAGTGTAAAGAAATTTTGAAGGCTCCTCAGAATACTTCTTGAAAGCTTGCTCAGTAAGAGAGGTAATGTAAACCTTCCAAGAATAACCACGTGGAAATAAAAACACCACGAAAATTAAATACAGATGAAGGTTTGAGTTGTCTATTTTTAAGGATGCTATAACTATGTTACAGATTATGTCGATCAAAAAAAAATGAAGGAAATAGATTTTTGACTCATTGAAAAAAAAACATGTTTTCTCTGAACCAATTAGCGATAAAAAGAAATATTACAGGCCAGTTGATCCAATCTATCATTGGTTTATTGCTGTTGAGAATGACTTTTTTTCGAATTGAGAATAGTAATGAAGAGTAAAATAGTCAGCTTAGCAATGGATAGGAGTCGAAATGAGATAGATCACTAATTATCATTAATGAAATGAAAAAGGATTTGCGAATCGAACAGAAACCAGAGGAACTTCACTGTTGACAGCTTAAAAGGATAATCAATTGTGGTGTACAACTACTGCTATAGAACGACGGAAGAAATGGAAAGTTTAGAAATCAGAGATTTGTGTAAGACTTTCAATATCAATGAGAAACAGAGGACCAAGAATAAGAGAGTACGGAATGTTGCTAATAAAGATCTCGTTTCTGAAATGTTAATGTTGATCGGAGAGTCAATCTCTTTTTTAACCTTCATTTATCATATAATCTATTCGTGGACGATCCTGATCTTTACATTAGATTATGTCTTCTAGAGTGCAAAAGATTCTAATATCTACGAGCGTAAAGAAGAAAACAAGCTGCTAGAATCACAATTTTTCCACGAGTTTTGAAGTTTCCTCCAGTATTGGAAGCTTTCATATATTCAATCTATTCCAAAGAAAGTAAGCCGCTACGATTCTTCTAGCTATCGCTAAATAGCACTCATTTGTATTGGTTAAAATCTTTAAAACTATTCTATACTCTCATTTCTTCATCTGGAGTCTTTTTTTCCATACTTTCCTGTAATCAGTATGACTATCATCGGTTGAGGTCTACTGGAGAGAAACTATCCCTATCTCACTCACTTATTGTCTTCTGCCCTTAGGAACTATGAGAAGTTTTGCTCAGCAGTGCTTAACATATCTAAGTTATTTGATGGTCATGGCATTGGAATATATCACTGTTTTCCTAGTTCCCTTACTTTGATTTTCCTTCTGGTCTCTTCTTGCTTTTGTCTACCTTTCTTTGAAATCGTTTAATATTTGCTGTCTATATCGGGGCAATTTCTTTCTCTCGTCAATTTGCGATGTTCTTCAAGTTTTTTTTTTTCTCTAACTCTTTTTCAATTTTTCAATAAAGATCTTAACTGTTCATTTACTTCTGTCTATTCTTATACCGATGACGATACACTCCGTCTTCTAACTCATTCTAAATCTGCTACTGTTACATCTAGAGTTACTTCTCGTTTAAATTTCTCCGTTTCTATTCATGGTGATCTTGACAGATAAGGTTGGGTCAAATTTCAAAGGTCAAAGAACTTTTAAAACTATTCCATACTTACTAATTCGCTTTACCCTTTATCTTTGTGACGCGATATTGGGGCTTTGTCTTTCATCTGTTGGTACACAACATCAAGTGCTCAAGAGAACTGACGACTTGTATGCTACCACCTTTACGTTACTCAAGGGTTAGTGTTTGCACATTTGTATGGGCATTAGTAACTCGAGACTTTTTCATTAATATGCTTTCTTTTTTTTCCAGTCATATCTGTTCTATGGAATTCTTTTCCATCTTCTGTGTTTCTAAAAGTATTTTATCTTCCTCACTTTAAAGTCTCCGTCTTTGCCCATCACCATCATTGCGTTTGGTTGTGATCGTATGGATATTTATTTTTATTTTTTTTTTTTTGTCATAGTTGTTATTAATATAAATACTCTTCTTGAATATAACTCTGCCTGTGACCATAATAATATATATATATATATATATATATATATATATATATATATATATATATATATATATATATATATATATATATATATATATATATATATATATATATATATATATATATATATATATATATATATATATATATATATATATTAGTGATGGATCGGATGTCATATTTTCCAATTTGCGGATGCGGATGCGGATGCGGATGCGGATGTTGAATTTTGGAGAAGTGCGGATGCGGATGCGGATGCGGATGTTGAATTTTTGAAAGTGCGGATGCGGATGCGGATGTTTATTTTTCGAAAGTGCGGATGCGGATGCGGATGCGGATGTTGAATTTTCGAAAGTGCGGATGCGGATGATAATTTTTGCGGATGCGGATGTTAATTTTTATGAGGATGCGGATGCGGATGCGGATGTTAATTTTGATGAGGATGCGGATGCGGATGCGGATGCGGATGTTAATTATATATATATATATATATATATATATATATATATATATATATATATATATATATATATATATATATATATATATATATATATATATATATATATATATATATATATATATATATATCACCTTTCCCACTTTCGTGAGGTGGTGCCCGCCACAATTCCCTTACAAACATAACTATTCTTACCTTTCAACGCTTTCACCACCTCCCTCCATCTCTGTCTCCACAAATCTTCTACCCTCGTCTAAACTCAAATTCCTTCCATCAAAATCACTCTCACTCCATCCATCATCCATCTCCACTTCGGCCTTCCCCTCCCCCTACCCTTCCCCTATCTACATCGGATCTACGTACCTTGCCAACCATTCTGTTCTCTTTCATTCTTCACATATGTCCAAACCATTTTAGCACATCCTCCTCCTCTCTATCAATTACACCCTTCTTCCATTTACACATCTCCCTTATTCTTTCATTTCTAATCCTATCAATCCTTCTCAATTTATATATCGCTCTCAAATCTTTCATCTCAAAGACATTGAAACTTTTTCTCGACCGAGCACTTATCGTCTATGTTTCACACACATACAATACAGAAGGTGAACACATACATTCAAACATTCTTATCTTTATTTCTTTCGAAATTTTTCCTTTCTTCCATACTTTTCTTAGGCCCCCCAATACTTTCATTCCTTCTACCACTCTGTTCTTTATTCCTTTTTCCGTCCCACCCTTACCTTCCACCCAACATTACTAGATATTTGAATTCATTCACCTCCTCAAGTTTCCATTCTCACACTTCTACAAACCAATTCCTCCCTCCACATTTCCTCATCCCCACCTCCAATCCTCATAACTTTATTCTTCGCTGGATTGAATTTCAATCTCGTTGTTTGCACATTTCCCTTCAAACTCTCTCACAAGTATTCTCATCTTTTCTCCAGATTCTGCCACCAACACATGCCGCATCATCTGCAAAAAGTAAAACATTCACTTCACATTCACCCTCCATATTTCTCAACGTAATACTCTTCCCTTCTCTCTCCATTTTTCTAAGTAAACCATTCATCAATAGATTAAATAACATGGAGATATTACAAACCCCTGTCTCAATCCCACTCCTATGCTAAACCAATCCGATAGTTCTCTCTTCACCCTCACTCTTGATCTACAATTCGCATATATATATATATATATATATATATATATATATATATATATATATATATATATATATATATATATATATATATATATATATATATATATATATATATATATATATATATATATATATATATATATATATATATATATATAGTGATGGATCGGATGTCATATTTTCTAATTTGCGGATGCGGATGCGGATGCGGATGTTGAATTTTGGAGAAGTGCGGATGCGGATGCGGATGTTGAATTTCCGAAAGTGCGGATGCGGATGCGGATGCGGATGTTGAATTTCCGAAAGTGCGGATGCGGATGCGGATGCGGATGTTGAATTTTCGAAATGCGGATGCGGATGCGGATGCGGATGTTGATTTTTGTGCGGATGCTCCGCATTATCGCATGCGGATGCGGATGCGGATGCCATCACTAATATATATATATATATATATATATATATATAAAATTGCTTCTACATTTCATTTTCTTGATATGTTTTTCGATATGAATAAATTTTGATGTAGATTCATTGATTATTCAAGTTTTGGTGCAAAAATTCAATAGATTTTGAGATCTATGCAAATTGTTCGGTAAACTCATAACACGAATCTTCAATCTCTTGTCAGCTATTCAATAATGCAAATATTAAGGCATAAAGTGATATTGCAGAGTGTATATTTATATATATATATATATATATATATATATATATATATATATATATATATATATATATATATATATATATATATATATATATATATATATATATATATATATATAAAATTGTATTCATAGTTTTGAGTTTATTTTCTGAGAAGAATATATAGTATATAATATTACTTCATCTATATATGAATATTATATTTAGCCTTCTACATCAGTTATCCTACGACCTCGTTTACTCTACCTAGACCTTTCCAGTTTTTATTAATTTAGTTAATAAGAATCATTTATGAGAGACAATTCAGAAATTCTCTTTTTAAGTGACTGTCTGTCTGTTATCAAAATATTCAAAAACATTAATTTTAACAGTGATTGAAAATTTAGAGTACCCTTAATTATTCTCATCGTTAATGAGAAAAAAATATTTCCTTAGTAGCAAAGTCGAGTTTCCTACCTATATATATATATATATATATATATATATATATATATATATATATATATATATATATATATATATATATATATATATATATATATATATATATATATATATATATATATATATATATATATTTGTATTTGTGCTGTAGGTGATAAAAATAATAGTTACATATATTAAATATTCCTTTATTGTTTTAAATATATTTAGGAAATTTGTTTTCTCAACAAAGTTAAAAGAGATAAGATTGATAATGTTTGTCATTTAATTGAAATTGAAAGTGGAATGATTCAAAATCGGTTGTGAGATAGGTAGTTAGAATTAATAATTTAAAGCAATCTTCCTCTTGTGAATAAATAATATTTATAAATATTTAAATTTTTAAAAAATATACTAACTGAAACGGATATTTTTAAAACTATTTTTAATTTGCAAGTTCTATTTAAAAATACTAAAAATGAGATCTCAATAAAATAAATAGTTTTTGAAAATGGGAATATGTTTATTAACTGAAAAACAATCTAAAAATTACTTTTAATAATTAAAAAAAAATAGAAATCTCATAAATGCGAATTACCCAAAGGGTTTGAATTGCCCCTAAGGATCCATAAACTTTATCCCACGAAAATTATTGAAGCTAATTACCAACTGCATTCTATTTACTCTACTTTTGAAAAAG
>SEYY01019781.1:152500-160000 GCA_009176605.1 Armadillidium nasatum
TAAAGAAAACGTTTTTTGTATATTTGGGTAACTATTTAAAATGACACATATATATATATATATATATATATATATATATATATATATATATATATATATATTATATATATATATATATATATATATATATAATATATATATATATATATATATATATATATATATATATATATATATATATATATATATATATATATATATATATATATATATATATATATATATATATATATATATATATATATTATATATATATATATATATTGTTCATTCTTCATTTACACTGGTCACACAGACGAAACAGTTTTCGAAAGATATTTACAAATTTCCCAACCAATCGTTACGTCGCTTCTACACCTCCCAAATTGAATATCTGCTCAAAATTAACACCTAGGCTTATAGTGTTCTCCTAATTATACTTTTTATGATTTAATGAGTAATAAGCAATGAGCATGAGTTATGAGTAGTGCCGTAGAATATTAGTGTGTGCGTGTCTCTTGGTGTCTTAAGGCCATGTTAGAATATGATTAACAGTTATTAACTTTTTGAAAATATTTAAATATTATAAATTGAAAACTGGAAAGGTTAATTCTGTCAGTCCGGGTAAAGGTATCTTAATACCTTTTTACCCCTCCTTGAGTTTCTTACGTCTGACTTTGAAAAGATTTAAAAACGTAAGGGGAATCTCTCTCTCTCTCTCTCTCTCTCTCTCTCTCTCTCTCTCTCTCTCTCTCTCTCTCTCTCTCTCTCTCTCTCTTTTCTCTTTCTATCTATCTATCTCTCCTCTCTCTCTCTTTTCTCTCTCTCTCTTTTCTCTCTCTCTCTTTCTCTCTCTCTCTCTCTCTCTCTCTCTCTCTCTCTCTCTCTCTCTCTCTCTCTCTCTCTCTCTCTCTCTCTCTCTCTCTCTCTCTCTCTCTCTCTCTCTGATTAGAATAATGCTAACTCTGTTTAAAATAAATTTCATTATTACCATTTTGAATTATATTAATTCGCAAGAAAATGAAAGATTATATATAAAATTATAATTATGCAAATATAATAATGAGACTTCTCATGATTACAGTTAAGTATTCAGATGTTAAAGATGATATACGTATGAAATGACATATGTACAGTATGAACGAATTTAGATCGAGATAGATAGATAGGTAGGTAGATAAAATATTTAAATACAGATATTATGACAGATAGATAGATATGGGCATAACGGATGGAAAAAAAATGCAAAAGGAGTGTGTGATGGGATTTTAAAAAAAAATTTTCTTTCAAAATATCTTAAATTGAAATTTAGAAGCCTGTGTTTACATTTAGGAATTCCTTTTCATTCATAATATTTTGTGAAAACTTCGGAATACGGAGCATGACTCCCCCCCCCCCAAAAAAAAAAAAAAAAAAAAAAAAAAAAAAACATACCCCTTAAAAGTGATATTCATTATCCCGGGAAATTTTTTTACTTAGATGTTACCAATAAATTAATAGGTTTTGTTTTAATTCTCCATTGAGTGAACTGCAAAACTTACTAGTTTTAGAATGAACTTGTTCATCTGTCTTTGTTTGGTTATTTCTTTGATAGGATTTGATTGTCATTATTTCGAAGGCAGCAGTTTCTTTTCAATTCATAAATCTGAGCTTTAAAGTTTAGAACGTATGATGAAAGTCAACATTGCTCCACAAATAGATAGATAGATGAATGGATAAATGGATAAGCGAATAGATATAGATACATAAATATAGACAGATAGATAGATAGATAGATAGATAAGCCACAGAGGAAGTTAGAAAGGGGTTAATAAGTAGAGAAAGAGAGGGAAAAGGGGAGGGATAGAGAGAGAAGATAGAGGAGAAAGAAGGAGAGAGAGAGAGAGAGAGAGTGAAATTGAAAACTCGTTAAACAGGATATTAAACTTCTCGAATTTGAATATTTTCGCGGGCTTTTCCCAAAACGTCACGTGACGCTTTTAAAACAGCTGTTTTTCCGCTTGGAAAGAAATTTAAACTGTTTAGACATTAATGATTTTCCTCGCTCTGAATAAATTGAAATCCAGTGAACTTTATTTGCAATAAAAGTTTTCCGAAAAATAACACAATTAGATACACCTATGGGTATATATATATATATATATATATATATATATATATATATATATATATATATATATATATATATATATATATATATATATATATATATATATATATATATATATATATATATATATATATATATATATATATATATATATATATATATATATATATATATATATATATATATAATATATATATATATATATATATATATATATATATTATATATATATATATATATATATATATATATATATATATATATATATATATATATATATATATATTATATATATATATATATAATATATATATATATATATATATAATATATATATATATATATATATATATATATATATATATATATATATATATATATAATATATATATATATATATATATATATATATATATATATATATATATATATATATATATATATATATATATATATATATATATATATATATATATATATATATATAATATATATATATATATATATATATATATATATATATATATATATATATATATATATATATATATATATATATATATATATATATATATATATATATATATATATAATATATATATATATATATATATAAATATAATATATATATATATATATATATATATATATATATATATATATATATATATATATATATATATATATATATATATATATATATATATATATATATATATATATATATATATATATATATATATATAATATATATATATATATATATATATATATATATATATATATATATATATATATATATATATATATATATATATATATATATAATATATATATATATATATATATATATATATATATATATATATATATATATATATATATATATATATATATATATATATATATATATATATATATATATATATATATATATATATATATATATATATATATATATTATATAATATAAAATATATATATATATATATATATAATATATATATATATTATATATATATATATAATATATATATATATATATATATATATATATTATATATATATATATATATATATATATATATATATATATATATATATATATATATATATAGTATATATATATATTTAATATATATATTATATATATATATATATATATATTATAGAGCTTACAGTCAAATCATATACCTTTCATTTTCCCCATAGAAGATAACAGGTACTTTTGTTATCATAATCAATATAGATTATATTTTTCAATTTATGTTGACATGTCTTGTATTATTTCTTCTTTTGAGACCTTTTAATGACATTTTCAAAATATGTCTTTGTTAACTGGCGTATAATTTAAGAGTTCTTTTAATGGATATTAATATACTATTTTCAGATTAGTATTACAATATCACGAGTATATATATATATATATATATATATATATATATATATATATATATATATATATATATATATATATATATATATATATATATATATATATATATATATAATTTACAGTAAACAAGTTGGAAAATGATCCGAGGTCGAACCACCGTATGTTATGACTGAGAACAGCGTACTCGAAGCTTTACCGTTGAGCTATCCTGAAATCCAAAAATGTTTGATTCAAGAACAACTTTAATCGAATGAGTTCCCGTCGAGGTGTTATCACTAGGTTTTCAACCTGTCTTTCCATCATTACATCATTATCAAGATAGTAAATTATTTTATTTAAAATAAAATTCTGGAATATATTTTCCTAAAAGTTTTCTCTTTCCCATCTTAGTTATAGCGGTTATTGCGATGGTTAAAAATTATTTAAAATCTTGGGGAGAAGTTGGTGATAATACCTCAATGGGAGCTTGTTCGCTTGAAGTTATTCTTGAATCAAACTTTTTTTTGGATTTAAGGATAGCTCAACGGTAAAGCTTTGAGTACATTGTGCTCAGTAGCGAAATGCGGTTGTGTGTGTATATTAGGGATGGAGTGAAGTATCGGTATCGGAAAGTATCGGCATATTTTCCGATACTAAGTATCATGTATCGGTAGTATCGGTATCGGGTGATATCGGCATATTATATATTCGGTATATCGGGTGATTTTTATTTGGTATCGTATCTTATCGGTAAAATTTATATTTTATATATAGTGTATATATATATATATAGGGCTTGCGTTTGTTAGGAATATTATAGTGCATCCATAGTATCTATTTTTTCCTGTCTTAGTATAAAAGAGAGTAAACTTATAAGGGAATAGATAGAAATATATTGTAATGTTTAATTAAAATTGCTTGAAAGGAAGGAGATTCTACATTTTGTGAAGTTAGAGGAAGTGCATCATTAAGTGGAGGGATTGAGGCGTCGTAGAGAAAGTCATAGTTGAAATTCTAGAAGATATAATTACCCATTAACACATTGTTCCAAGAGAAAAAAGGGAAAAAAAGTTTTTTTCATTTAATTATTTGTCTCTCTCTTCTCTCTCTCTCTCTCTCTCTCTCTCTTCTCTCTCTCTCTCTCTCTCTCTCTCTCTCTCATATGCTCTCTCATTATTCTCTTATATCTTATATAATTTAATATATAATAATATAATTTATAATATATATATATTATATATATATATATATATATATATATATATATATATATATATATATATATATATATATATATATATATATATATATGCACGTGTGGAAGCCACAGGGGAAATGCATTAATTTAAGAACACGTTCATCCCCCTTCTTTTAGACGAAGCCTTTGAAAAGAACCTGACAGAAAATAAGTCCCAAAATTCGAAGACTCCCGTCTCTTCTCTTCTCTTCGACAAAAAAAAATCAAAATAAAGGATGACGAATCTCCCGTCACTGATACTTAATACGTCGTCCATGTGCTTCTCTCGAAATCATCTGTTCAAACGAGAGTGATACTCTTAAGTCGTAGCTAAGCTTGAATTGCAAAGGAAGATAATTGAGATTGATTTAAGTTCTTTGAAAGGAAGACAATAAGGTGGAGAGAGTGGGAAAAGAGAAGGGGAGAAAGAGAGATAGTGAGTGAGAGAGAGAGAGAGAGAAAGAAAAAAAAACTAAGGACAGATAGAGAGAGATGGTTATTTGTAATACCTTAGGACAGAGTGTGAAAAAAATAAAAAATTAAAATTCAAATTTCCCTATATATATATATATATATATATATATATATTATATATATATATATATATATATTATATATATATATATATATATATATATATATATATATATATATATATATATATCGACACAAAAATTAAATGGAAAAACAAAAAGCAGTGAATAGATAAATAAACAAATAAATATCAAAATATATCGAGTTAGGAGAAGTGCTGAAAAGGGGTTTGAAATGTAGGTTGGGAGAGGTAGGGAAGGAGGTTGGGGGGTGAGGGAGGGAATATATTCCTTTGAATAGATGAAGTAATTGGTAAGGGGATCATTGCTTCCCTCAGGAATTCGACACCCCTTTTAATCAAAACCTCAATTTATAATTTATTTAAGATTTAAGATTATATATATATATATATATATATATATATATATTATATATATATATATATATAAATATATATAATTATATATATATATATATATATATATATATAATATATATATATATATAATATATATATATATTAATTCACTAATGATTTATTCCTAGGGATCTGATTCTATGATAAAAATCAAGCCAGTGCAAAGGCGAACATATTTAATTGACGTTTTGAATCTATAGATTCATCTCCAGCTAAAATTAACAAATTACAAAAATTAAAGTGATGAAAATGAAAATAATATAAACAAAAAGAAAAAAAAAGACGCACAAAATTCATGAGGACATTTCCACAGTAAAAACTAAAATTCCAGAAAAATAATAGAAGGAAATACAGTTGGTTGGTGATGAAAAAAAAATAAAATAAAATAAAATGAAATTAAAAATGAAAGGTAAGCCAATAAAAAAAAATAAAATACCCAATTGACATTAAAATTAAAATAAAAGAAAAATTAATATAATTTAATATATGTTAAAAAAAATATTTAAAAAAAAAAAAAATGAACTAGAAGTACCTAAAAAATGACAAAAACAAAAAATAAAGATTAAAATAATTAATTACAAAATTAAAGAATTAACAATTAAAAATTCAAAAGTAAAAAAATAAAAATAATAATAGTAGAGATAATGACAATAATAACATAATAATGACAAAAATTCAAAGGAAAATAGTTAAACGGTATAATAAAAATTACAGATAAAACAAATAAAATATGATAATAAGTAAAAAATAACAAACGAATGATAAATGAAATAAAATATTAATGAATTATATAATATAAAATAATAATAATAATAATAATAATAATAATAATTAATAATAAAAATAACTATAACAATACAATAATATAATAATATAAAAGATAATAATATAATAAAATAATAATAAAAATAATAAAAATAATAAAATAAAAATAAAAAAAAAATAAATAAAAAAAAGTTAAATAAAACAAAACAACCGAAAAGATTAAGGAAAGAAAATACTTGTACAAAAGTTCAATAGTCATAAATATTAGAGTCGCAGATGGGATATTGCATTAAGTAGAGGTGAGAGTTTTTTAATATACAGAGATTCTAGAATTCTTCTGTCAAGCTCATAAGAAGCGGAGCAAAGGACCCAAAACACGAAAGGAGACAGGTGATCAGTAAGAAAAGAATGATCTCGAATAGAGGAATGTTCAGGGCTCGTCAGGGTCTCTAGTTTATAAGAACTCCCAAATGTTTACAGGCTCTGAAGTGAGTTGAGGCCAGTCTGGCCTATGTAGTTGCATTGCAGCCAGCACACTCAAAAACGTTACGACACAGGACTGTGTAACAAAGGAGATACTCTTTAATTTAAAATAGAACCTATAGTAGAAGAATTACAGGAATAAGATGAAAATACAATGAGGGAAAAAACGGTCAAAAGCACGTATCGGCATAAGAGAAGTAGAAAGGGGCCCAAAATATTTGGATAAACCTTCATTTGGGGCGTGGGAACACAAGTCGGCCTAAAAGGTTAAGAAGAAATTCATTAACAACTTTATCTAAAAGAAATGATGGATAAAGGTTAAAAGTGAAAAACTTCTTAAAATTGAACTTTTATATGAAAAATGCTAGTCAAACAGATCTTATAGCCCTATGAGCTCTGAAGTATAGCAGAAAGCTTGTAACTATATGGGAAAAACTAAAAAAATTGGTACCAAAAGTGTAGTAGAGGCTTTCTGTAGACTGAAGTTGAGAAACCACCAGAAGATCGTGTAACCAAAACATCCAAAAAGGGAAGAGAACCAGTTACCTCCCTTCCATAGTAAAACGAATATTAGGATGTTTACTATTAAGGTAATTTAA
>SEYY01019782.1:0-12500 GCA_009176605.1 Armadillidium nasatum
ATATATATATATATATATATATATATATATATATATGGGGTGGTTAAATTTTAAGGGCCGAAGTTGATTTTGAAAAAAACACAAATTACTTTACATTGTGTATCTTTCCATGGTTCAAATTGAGTAAGTCTGAAATTGAAAAAGTCAAATGAAATGCAGTAAAAATTGACGTTTAGGTGTGGTTTTCAACATCGGCCCATACAATTTAACCACCCTTATTATAAGTTAAATTTTAAGGGCCGATGTTGATTTTTGAATAAAACACAAATTACTTTACATTGTGTATCTTTCCATGGTTCAAATTGAGTATAAATTGAAAAAAGTCAAATGAAATGCAGTAAAAAATTGACGTTTAGGTGTGGTTCACATTCAACATCGGCCCATACAATTTACCACCTATAATATATATAATATATATATATATATATATATATATAAATATATATATATATATATATATATATATATATATATATATATATATATATATATATATATATATATATATATAGAGAGAGAGAGAGAGAGAGAGAGAGAGAGAGAGTATTCAGTATTTCCTTCACACTTCACAGTTTCACATATTCTATTTGAATTTTATAATTGGTAAGTTATTTTTTAGAAATAAAAGCTTTTGGGCTCTTTCAGGTGAAAGTTTGGTTCGCTTTTCGTCGTAAATGAGGCCTGCTCCACTGAAAAGACGCTCACTAGCAACACTAGTTGAAGGACATGCTAAATAAGTCCTTGCCAGCTCAGCAAGAAAAGGAAAACTTTTGCAATTATCTCTCCACCAAACCAGTTGGTCTTTATCTGCCTCCAAACGTGGGAGTTTCAGATAATTTTCAATAATCGATATTGTATCCTTTGACACTTCTGACTGTGATTCTTCATTGCTGCTGGAAGCTAGAAGATCTTTCATTGATTTAGCAATGCTTAAGCTAACAGATTTTGTTTCTTTTGTATCTGAGAGCTTTTGCTTTTCCTTGAAAGGCGTTATTTTAGCTGTTTCTATCATCTCATCGCATAAGCATCCTAATTTGATTTTAACATTCTGAGAAACAAGTGGTTTAAAAATTTTGTTTTGTACCTAGGATCTAAAAAGGTTGCAATTGTATAGGCATCATCATTTTCCAGGTTTTCAAATCTGTCGTTCATCTCCTCCATTAATGTTTTAGTCATCCTTGGAACTCCCTTAGACTTAATAACATTTGTTAACACAACTTTCAATGTTGAAACAAGTGGTATCACATCTGACAAACATGATTCAGCTGAACTTATAGTCTTTGTTAATTCTTCAAAAGGCTTAAGAATATTAATACAATTATTTAAAATGTCATTTTCGTCAGCTGTTAGAGGCTTTATTTTGTGCTGCTTGAAGCATAAAGGGAAATGGCCTCATTAATTTCGCTCATCCTCTCAAGCATATGCAAACTACTATTCCAGCGTGTTTGAATATCTTGCATGACAGAAAGTGGACGAACATTTAATCTTGTTTGTATTTTCTTCAGCTCATTTTGGGCTACAACGGAGTGATTGAAATGCGTAGCAATTAACCTACATTTGGTTATTAAATCGGATACACATTTTTGACTCATAATGGAATTTTTAACTACTATCAGAGTTTGGTGTGCAAAGCAATCTACATTTTTCACTCTTGCCAGAGAAAGTTTTTTTTTTTTATATTTGTGCCCGAATCCCTGACTACGCAGTGCACTTCATTTAATGAAATCTTCCATTTTGTCAGCATCTTTTCAAATACAGTTTCAAGATAGTCGCCTGTATGGCGCTCAGAAAGAGGTTCTGCATTCAATACAAAGTTTTGCCTTTGAAAGTTTTTATCGATTGCATGATACGTAATTTTTTACTATCCGCGCATGCGAATGCGGTTGCGGATATCCAATTGCGGATATCCGCGGATGCGGATATTGGAAAAATGATGCGGATATCCGCAGTTGCGGATGCGGATGCGGATATCCGGTCCACCTCTAATATATATATATATATATATATATATATATATATATATATATATATATATATATATATATATATATATATATATATATATATATATATATATATATATATATAGCAGTATAAAGGGAGCTTTTGGCAGGTGCCAGATTTAGCTAACTCGAAAAAATCTGGCAATCTGACCCTAACGGAATTTTGATTTGCAAATGCAGATCACTTCGCTCAAATTGACCTCAAGCTCTTTCCTGACACCATTTTTGGGGGTTCAACCCATTGAAATTGGCCTCAAGTCTGAGGAAGGGGCCACATGGGGCCCCGTGAACCTCCTAAAAATGGTATCAGGAAGTTAGATGTGTTTGCAAAATCGCTGCGTTCACCTCGCTCTCTTTCCTGACCATTTTCTTTGCGGTTCTGTCCGACTAAAATCGGTTCGAACTTGGGGTCCGGGAGTCCGCGTGGGTCCGTGAACCGACAAAGAAAATGTCAGGAAAGTCCCTGAGAATGCAGGACTGCACGCAAATGCAGAAAAGACCGTTAGGGTCAGGTTGCCAGATTTTTTCGAGGTAGCTAATTCTGGCACCTGCCGAAAGTGCTCTTTAATATATATATATATATATATATATATATATATATATATATATATATATATATATATATATATATATATATATATATATATATATATATATATATATATATATATATATATATATATATATATATATATATATATTCACAATACACTGACATAATGTTCAAATGAAACTTAAAAAAAGATTTAAGGTCTTGATACCATTTCTAAATATTTCAGAAACTGAAGGCCCCATATATCCAGCTGACACCTCTGGAGGAGAAGTTGGGACAAACCTTGGATAGCTGGGTTGCAGTAAATGTTTACCACAGTACCCCTCTCACAAAAAACCTGTTTCCAAGCGAATACCAGGAGGTCTGGGTGGACTTGTTTATTAAATATAATACCCCATTAGCCAGCTCAGCGGACGTGGAGAGGTTGTTTAGTCAAGGCTCTGACATTCTAAGACCAAAGAGGACAGCCATGGCATTAAGCAATTTTGAAAAATTTATCTTTATGAAAGGAAATATGACCCTATTTAGAATGCAAGAAGGAGAGCTACGAGAAGGAAGAGATCATAGATAATTGAATAAATAAGATTAAAATCTTTCTCATTTTTTTAAATATATATGCATCTTCCAAATAAAATATAAAAATAATTCATCTTTACATATTTGCGCTTTTTTTTTTTTTTTTTTTTGCCCTCCTAAATTTGCGCTTTAAAAAAATTTTTGATTTGCGGACATTTGCGCTTTTGCATTTGCGAACAAAATTTTTGAAAAAAATGTGCGCTTTTGCGTTTGCGCTCTAAAGTTTAAAATTTTCGCGCCCACCTCTGATATATATATATATATATATATATATATATATATATATATATATATATATATATATATATATATATATATATATATATATATATATATATATATATATATATATATATATATATGGAGGAGCCTTGGTGTATGCCGGCTATAAGGTCTCCATGTAGGCTGCCATCTCATAGGTAGGTAATGCTTTTCTTTGGAGCCTGTGGAACGTCTGTAGCCTCAGGTGGAAGGCTACTTCAAAGGTTAACCACAGTCGAGGGCAAAATGGAGCTGCCAAACTGGGTTTCCTTTTTGGTAGCAGAGGCGTTGGAACTTCTTCTTCTAAGGGCAGCTTCTTTTGGACTTCTGCTTGGGACTGCTTCTTTTAGGGCTTCTGCTTGGGACGTCTTCTTCTTGGGCAGCTTGGCTGTAGAGGCGGATTCTTCTTTGGCTCCTCGGAATAAAGGGAAAGGTTACTACTATTTCTATGCCTTCTGAAATTATCTCAGTATTTGGGAAGGTGTAAGAAAAGTAGAGAGTTTTCCACTTTATTTATTATTCCCTAATTTTAACAAAAATGGTTAACAAAGTTACTATTTTTAAAGTTTCACAAATTAATATTGAAATAGTATATAAAATAATATACATTTAAATTACAAAATATTATTTTATAATAAATTTACATTTTATATATAAAAATACATTATAATTTATATTTTTAACATTAACATTTTTATTTGTAAATATAATATAATATTACATAAAATAAGTACATTTTATAATAGTTTCTCACAATAGTTTTATCTTAATTCAAATTTAACGGTAAAATAGTTTTGGAGGGAAAATTAGATAGGTAGTGAATTAAGAATTTGTTATGGTAATAATTTAAAATTTACATTATATTTTAAATGTTTTATTTTTTACAATAATAGTTTATATTTTTATATATTTATTATAATTATTTTTATTACAAAAAGAAACTTTATTTTTAATTATCACTAGTTTTACCAGTCTTTTTCTTATTAAAATAATATTCACAATTTCACTAGTTAACGTTTTAAAATATTTTTTTATTAAAGAAAACGTTATTTTATATTTTGGGTAACTATTTAAAATGACTATATATCAGTTCCCCATCGAGACACGGAGTGAACATCTTCAGGGAAGCGTACTCGACGGAGGGGGTTTCTTCTGGAAAGTGTACTCTTGAGAATAGGAACCACTGGATGTAGAGTCGTCGTCCTAGTAGGAACATCAGGTGCATCAGAGGTAGGAACATCAGGTACATCGATAGCTTCTACTGTTACCGGAAAATGCGGGACAAAAGTATCTGCTACGATGTTTTCTTCCTTTTGGTTGATGTGATGTATTGGAGGACGATTACTCTTTGTTTGGAGAAAGGAGCGGTTTGAGTAATAGGAAGAGTCACTTTCGAAGTTAGTTGTTAAATGTGCATTCTTTGTAGGTTGTTTTTCTTTGTAGGGTGTTTTTCGTAGGTTGTTCTTTCTAGGTTGTTTTTCGTAGGTTGATTATAACTTCTTTGCAGCAGAAATCCAGAGGGACAAATTGACCGTAAAGCATCCGGTGTAGAATTGCTCCAAAAGACGTCTAGCTGCTGTCCGTTACTTTTTTAAGTTGAGGTGAATTCAATTGAGCCAGAAGAATTTAATAAATGAAGTTAGGCTTCTTAAGGAGTACGTGGTTCTTGTGGTATTTGTTCTTGTTGTAAGGACAAGAATCCACGTTGGAAGGGAGGTTACTGAGAAGGTGGGCGGCTCCATTCCTGCAGCAGAGATGACTGTTGTTCTTGAGGTAGCTGGTGGTAGTGAGAAGCCATGAAGACGGGCAGCGTAGTCCTTGTGAGACATCCATAAAGTCCCGATGTTGAAGGGAGTTGGGCTGGTAGGCCCAACTTGTGGTTCAGTAGTTCGGCTGGTAGGCCGAACTTTTGGACGAATCGCTGGGTCAGTGGTTGGGCTGGTAGGCCCAACTTGTGGTTCAGGAGTTCGGCTGGTAAGCCGAACTTTTGGACGAATCGCTGGGTCAGTAGTTGGGCTGGTAGGCCGAACTTGTACATGGCCACCCAGTTCACAGTCAGCTGCCTCAGTTGTACATAGCCGCTTTGAGGAAAGGGCAAGGGAGGTCGCAGGTTCACCAATTTATGGAGGAGCCTTGGTGTATGCCGGCTATAAGGTCTCCATGTAGGCTGCCATCTCATAGGTAGGTACCGCTTTTCTTTGGAGCCTGTGGAACGTCTGTAGCCTCAGGTGGAAGGCTACTTCAAAGGTTAACCACAGTCGAGGGCAAAATGAGCTGCCAAACTGGGTTTCCTTTTTGGTAGCAGAGGCGTTGGAACTTCTTCTTCTAAGGGCAGCTTCTTTTGGACTTCTGCTTGGGACTGCTTCTTTTAGGGCTTCTGCTTGGGTCTTCTTCTTCTTGGGCAGCTTGGCTGTAGAGGCGGATTCTTCTTTGGCTCCTCGGAATAAAGGGAAAGGTTACTACTATTTCTATGCCTTCTGAAATTATCTCAGTATTTGGGAAGGTGTAAGAAAAGTAGAGAGTTTTCCACTTTATTTATTATTCCCTAATTTTAACAAAAATGGTTAACAAAGTTACTATTTTTAAAGTTTCACAAATTAATATTGAAATAGTATATAAAATAATATACATTTAAATTACAAAATATTATTTTATAATAAATTTACATTTTATATATAAAAATACCTTATAATTTATATTTTTAACATTAACATTTTTATTTGTAAATATAATATAATATTAACATAAAATAAGTACATTTTATAATAGTTTCTCACAATAGTTTTATCTTAATTCAAATTTAACGGTAAAATAGTTTTGGAGGGAAAATTAGATAGGTAGTGAATTAAGAATTTGTTATGGTAATAATTTAAAATTTACATTATATTTTAAATGTTTTATTTTTTACAATAATAGTTTATATTTTTATATATTTATTATAATTATTTTTATTACAAAAAGAAACTTTATTTTTAATTATCACTAGTTTTACCAGTCTTTTTCTTATTAAAATAATATTCACAATTTCACTAGTTAACGTTTTAAAATATTTTTTTATTAAAGAAAACGTTATTTTATATTTTGGGTAACTACACTATATATATATATATATATATATATATATATATATATATATATATATATATATATATATATATATATATATATATATATATATATATATATATATATATATATATATATATATATATATATATATATATATATATATATATATATATATATATATATATATATATATATATATATATATATATATATATATATATATATATATATATATATATATATATATATATATATATATATATATATATATATATATATATATATATATATATATATATATATATATATATATATATATATATATATATATATATATATATATATATATATATATATATATATATATATATATACTATGGCTTCAGCTCTCTTATCAATCTACGAGTAATATACTTACAAGCTCTAAATTAAATATAAAGTAAAAGATATTAACAATAAGGCTTTTGCAAAATAAAATAAATCACTAAAATCACCATAGTATGAAACGCAGGGAGGATCCAATCTTAAAATTTTTTTTTTTTTATTTTTTGACCGATTGAGCTGAAATTTTTAGTGTATATAGCTTTTTTCCCGGTGAAAAAAAACTCCATTTCTAGCGTTTTTCTGAGTCTATAACGGTTGAAGTTATTTGGAGTCAAAGTTGAAAATAAAATGAATAACTGGGTCAAAAAAGTGGTCCACATGAGGTGAAAATATCCCTGAACAATCTTAGCCCCAATTTCTTGCATTAGTAGGAACAGATTTTTGATAACACGTTTAGGAAAATGGTATAATCACTCGAAGTTTTTATTGAAATTTTTTTTTTCAAAATCCCTACCCTTTAGGAGTAAAAAATATTTAAAGAAAAACCCTATCGAGAATTTTTTGTATTTTTGGATATTGTTTAGAGAAGAGATAGATCTACAACTTTTATTTAGTGCAATATTAAATGCTATCTGTTTGAAGAAAGATATAGCTTCTCAAACTTTTGGAATTTTTGAAAAATTGACAAAAATGGACCTTATTTGAGGGGCTATATCTCGGAACAAACAAATCGGATCGAATAAAGTATAAAGAGAAATTTGTAGCACAAACACTCCTCTATGCATACATCAAAACTTATATATGTAATAATTATAGTTTTTTAAAAAAATATTTTTCTCCAAAAGGGTGGAAGATTTTTTTGAAAAAATATTTTTTTCTCGATTGTTGATCAGTCTTGGGCTAATAAAAAATTTTGTATAACTCTGGGAGCAAAAGTCTATAAGAATGTTTTGTAGCCAATAGATTGAGAAGTACACACACCAAATTTCATACTAAAAACATTTTCCATTGACCTCACCGCAGATTTAAATATACCTTAAATTTCCAAAATAACTTCTTAACTTTAAATCTTAAAAAAAACGTTAGAAATGGACTTTTTTCGTCGGGAAAAACCTATTTATATTGAAAATTTCAGGAGAATGTGATGAAAATAATTTTTTAATTTTTAAACATTGGACCCTCCCTTTAACTTGCAAAACAAAGGAAGTTTTATTCTAATTTCTACTTTTTGAAACACCACATTTTATATATATATATATATATATATATATATATATATATATATATATATATATATATATATATATATATATATATATATATATATATATATATATATATATATATATATATATATATATATACAAGGCCGTATCCAGGGGGGTTCAGGGGGTTCTAACCCCCCCGAAATTAATCGTTCCATAATATATATATATATATATATATATATATATATATTATATATATATATATATATATATATATATATATATATATATATATATATATATATATATATTTGGACACCAGGTAATGACTTTAATTTTCCAAAATCTAGTAAAATAATTCTGAAATTTCAGCTACAATGGCTAAAAAGATTCCAATGGCTTGTTTATAGTCAAGCAAGAGACCAAGGAGCTTTGTGCAAATATTGTGTGTTTTTTTTGTAATGAGCATGCAGGTAAAGGGGACCATGTAAATGTAAAATCACTCGTGAAGCAACCATTTAATAAATGGAAAGATGCCATTGAAACTTTTCTGCATCATTCTGGTACAAAGTTTCACGAATTTTGCATTTTACATGGGGAAATGTTTTTAAATATTATGAGGGGAAGCATTCCAGATATTCAGGTAAGCATTGATTCTGCAAGAGCAGATCAAATTCTTGAAAATAGAGCAAAGTTAATCCCTATTATAGAAACTATAATGTTGTGTGGCCGTCAGGAGCTAGCTTTAAGGGGAACAAATGATTCAGGTGTGCTTTCTATTACTGATGAAGAACCTGCTCACAACGATGGGAATTTTCGTGCTATTTTACGTATGAGATTAGCATGTGGTGATGTAAAATTGAAAAACCATTTACAGGATGCATCCTTGAATGCTACCTATATAAGCCCATCAATACAAAATGAAATAATTTGTACTATTGGTGAAATTATTCAAAATCGACTTGTAGGAAAAGTTAATTTAGCAAGGTGTTTTTCGGTGTTGGTAGACGAGACTACTGACATCTCTCAAACAGAACAATTATCCCTATGTGTTAGATACGTCGATCAAAGTAATGATATTGAAAACAGATATTCACTTCGAGAAGACTTCTTGGATTTTGTAGCAGTTAAAAGCACTAAAGGGGAAGATCTAGCACAAGTTATTCTTCAAAGATTAACAACTTTGGGATTAAAAAGTGATTTTTTAGTTGGGCAAGGTTACGATGGTGCAGCAGCAATGAAGGGGAGTTTTAAAGGTGTACAGGCAGTGATTAGAAGAAAATATCCTACTGCGTTGTATGTTCATTGCTGTTCACATTCATTAAACTTAGCTTTGGGGCATGCATGTGAGGTACACCATATTAGACAATGTATTGGATTAGTCAAAAAAGTTGGAAACTACTTTAGATCTGCTAAAAAGACAAATATTTTGACAGAAAATATAAAGAAAAATTTTCCACAGGAAAGAAGTTTGAAATTAATAAGAATTTGTGAAACTATAGATGTTTAGAAAATCACGATGGTTTGATACGGTTTAAAGAATTATTTAAAGCAATAATTGACGCTTTGCAAGAACTCGAGACAGACCAAGATACTGAAAGTTCTACTAAAGCCTCCATTTTTTTAAAATGTTTAACTACAACCGATTTTGTTATTAGTTTAGTTATAACTTCAACATTGTTTTCTTTTACTCTTGCATTATGTAAGAAACTGCAATCACCATCTTTAGATTTGATAAGTGCTCTAGATCATGTTGAAGATGTTGTTTTAGTTTTAAAGGATTTTCGCTCTTAACATAGATGAGCAGTTTTTAAAAAATTTTTGAAACTGCAAATGATCTCCTACAATCTGTAAACGAAGAAATAAAAATTCCGCGTATTAGATATACGGAAAAAGACAAGTTTAATGCTAACACAACTGATCCTAAACAATACTATAAAATTGTTATATCAATTCCATTTCTAGATGACTTGACCTGCCAACTTGAGAGCAAGTTTATAAGTCACAAAACTATCCTTAAAAACCTTAGCAAGTTAATACCATCAAAGGCCGTAAAAAACTTCATGGATATTAAAAATGAATACAATCAATATTGTCATTTGATTTCTGACCAGGAAACTATTAACGCTGAGTTTATCTTATGGAGGAAAAAATGGGAAAATCATGATATTAAAGATCTTCCTTCAAATGTCATCGATGCTTTAAATAACTTGTAATTGTAAACTTTTTCCGAATATTTTTGAATTACTGAAGGTTTTTGCGTCAATTCCAGTAACAACATGCACTCCAGAAAGGACTTTTTCAACTATTAAAAGATTAAAAAATTATTTAAGAAATTCTACAGGACAGGAAAGATTAGTAGGACGTGCCCTAATGAGCATTCACGGAAGTTGCAAAGTCAACACGGAAGAGGTTATAGATGAATCTGCATCTAAAAAAGCTAGATTAAAATTATTGTTATAAAGCATTCTTCAATATTTTGTTAGTGGTGAGTACTATATATATATATATATATATATATATATATATATATATATATATATATATATATATATATATATATATATATATATATATATATATATATATATATATATATATATATATATATATATATATATATATATATATATATATATATATATATATATATATATATATATATATATATATATATATATATATATATATATATATATATATATATATATATATATATATATATATATATATATATATATATATATATATATATATATATTATATATTATATATATATATATATATTATATATATATATATATATATATATATATATATATATATATATATATATATATATATATATATATATATATATATATATATATATATATATATATATATATTATATATATATATATATATATATATACATATATGGCTTCAGCTCTCTTATCCATCTACGAGTAATATATCTACAAGCTCCAAATTAGAAATAAAGAAAAAAGATATTAAGAAAAAGCTTTTTACAAAATAAAATAAACTAATAAAATGACCATAGTATGAAACGCAAAAAATTTAGAAAGTGGCAATAAATAAATAAATAAAAAAAAAAACATTAAATATAAAAAAATCTGGAAAATTAAATGAATGTGGCGAATATAAATATAAATGACAATTGATAAAGAGGGAAAAGAAATTAAAAGTGAAAAGAGAGAAACCAATTCAAACGATAAGAAGTGCCAAAAAGAAATGTGGATTTAAAATTGGGCGTAGGTGTTTCATGTACAAGAATTTAAAAATTTTAGCTTTTTCATCAGTAAAGCATTTTGGAGAAGAAAATAATTCTGTAGGAATATAAGATTTTTAGTAAGATTGGAATGATATTTGATGACTGAATTCTCTCATAGAGAATAAGGAAGATTATTACGAGAAAAAAAAATGATAACAGACAAGATTGAATCTTTAAGGAATGTTTGCTTGAAATAGTTACTGAGCGAGTTGTTTTCAACAATAGAGAAAAAGAATTTACATTTTCGAAAGATTTCGTGTAAGATATTTTTAATTTGTAGGTGAAAGTCTTTATTAATTTTATTTAATACATATGCAAAAATTCTGGAATAGAACCGAACCTATAAAGAGAGTTAATTAATAGTGTCAGAAATAAAGTTTTAGGTTTAAAGAGATCGGAAGAAATTATATTTGCTCTCAGTTTTAAAATGTTTGAAAACATTTTTTTTACATTATCAAGATTATTTTAATTTTTTAAACTATTAAAATTTTATTTAAATTTAATGCATTGTTCATTTTATTTTTGTACTGGGATGTAGTAACCAATAAAAGATGACTAATGCCATGATGGAGGCAAAATTTTTAATATAGATTTCATATAGCTTATAGAGAGCTTAACATTGGAGCTGATCAAAGTATTTTAAAGAAGCCCAAGGCAGAACACCTAAGGCCACGATATAACATATTCCTTGTAATGAAATTTGGTTCTCCACCAAGGAGAAAAACTAACTGATGAATAGTGTAGTTAATCAAAAGATTTAAAAAAAAAAAAAAAGATGGTCAGATAATAAGGAAACCTTGATTTTTATAATAATAAATGCGTGGGATGAAAAATCTAAAAATTGAAACTGAATCAAGCGTTGAAAATACCAATATAATCAATAAAATTAAATACTTTGAAGCTAAAATATCAAAAATCTGTACCAGCCTCCTTTGTTTTGTACAATCGTGAAGTAATACTGAGACTAAGAGAGGTTTCTCGCCTTCTGCTTTAGTTGGAATTAAATTAATATCGAATTTGAAGCATAAAACAGAAGAAATTCTGGGAATTTGAAAGATTATATTAATAATTAAATTTATTATTTTTTAACCAAATTATTTAGAATTTGAGTTAAACATTCCATCGTTAATTATTTTACTATAATGTATCCATGTCAAATGAAAAAGAAAACATTAAATATATTTCATTTTATAATTATTATTATTATTTTTTTTTACAATTGTTTGTTATAA